>VWZL01003745.1:44333-134557 GCA_013396915.1 Stercorarius parasiticus
TCCATCATCTTTCCAGGGATGGAGGTGAGGCTGACTGGCCTGTAGTTCCCCGGGTCCTCTTTCTTGCCCTTTTTGAAGACTGGAGGGACATTGGCTTTCCTCCAGTCCTCAAGCACCTCGCCTGTTCTCCTGTACCTTTCAAAGATGATGGAGAGCACCCAGCAATGACTTCTGCCATCTCCCTCAGCACTCTCGGGTACATCCCATCGGGACCTATGGACTTGTGGATATCCAGTTGACTTAACTGATCTCTCATTTGATCCTCCTCAACCAAGGGGAAGTCTTCCTTCGTCCAGACTTTCCCTGTTACTTTCTCCAAAGTCTGGGACTCCTGAGGGCTGTGCCGAGCAGTAAAGACTGAAGCAAAGAAGGCATTCAGTAACTCTGCCTTCTCCACATCATCTGTCACCACAGCTCCTGTCTCATTCAACAGTGGGCCCAGAATTTCTCTAGTTTTCCTTTTGCTTCCAATATACTGATAATGAACCTTATTGCTGAGATTCTCCTTCAAAGCTCCTCTGTCATGTCAGTGTGACTCAGAATTTTTTTGCCTTTTGTTTCAAGGATCTGGTTTTGGTTCATAAAGTAATCTTTGCATCTGAATAAAATAATATTCTCCCACTTAGTTTGCTGCTCAGACATAACCGAAAAGGAAAAAAAAAGCAAGCTTGCCAGTCCTTGCTACTGAAGCCCACCCCTGTGACACACTCACATCCCAAGGAGAAATGCTGCAACCTTGTATTTGCATCCCTACCTTGGGATCATCACTTCAGAGTTTTTTTCCAGCACCACTGGTTAGAGAATATGTTGGATAACACAGTGGTCAGCAAATGGTGAGTGCTTAAAAAGCCAAGCAAAGTGGAAAATGCAAGCTGGAAAATGAAAGCTGCTTGATAGGTAGTCTATGTCCCTACATTGGAGGGCAGTCTATGGGGCGGCAACATCAGCAGAAAGTGGCCAGATATTTTCCAGGACTGCAAAATAAAGTTTTCTCAAACCAATAGTGAAGGTACGAAAGAAAGAAAAGGAAAGAAAAAAAAGAAAAAAAAAAAGAAGAATTTATTCAAGAGAAGTCCTAGAAAGGAGTTAGAGTTAGTACTTCTGTGCTTATACATTATCAAATCAGGATATGGGACCGATTCTGTTTCAGTAGCCCTTCAGTGTTGTTGATAGTAAGAGTCCATATTGTGATTGTTTGCATTTTAGGCTTGTCTTATGCCAGTTTGAAACAGAAAAGCAAATCCAAAGCACTTGTCCAACTGATTTACCACCAGGAATTAAGAGACCTATTTTTTTCCTGTTGTTGAAATGCAAGCTGAGCCTTCCCAAAGAGAAGGAAAAAAAGAAAAGGCTTGCTTTTACCCCTCATTTTTGTTTTCTTCTGAACCAAAATATTAGGCACAAGAAAAACCACTCCTGTGTGATTCATTTGGATGTTGTTAAGTGAAAGGAGATCTGGATATGTTGGATTTTGGTTTTTTTGCTTTTCTGTCAGGCTCCTTCCCAGGTGTTTTTTTGGTCCCCTCTATATAGAAAGTCACAGTGGTGTACTTTCCTTAAATTTATACCATTAATTACTTATGCAATAGGAAAAAGTTTCTTATCCTGTCTGGAAGCTATTAGCTTTTAAGTTAATATCTCGGACTCCTGTAGGGACAGAGTTGCTTAATCTTTTTGTGGTCACTTGTTTAAGTTAACCTGTGACGCATATGTATTCATATATTTTAAAGTTTTCCCTACTTGGTATTTCCTGATATTTCTTCTTTAACCAACAGCCAATTATTTCAGAATAAAAGACAGTCATATTTACTTTTGGTGACTTCCTAAAACAAAGAATGAAGGCCAAGAGCTAGGCAGTTATTCTCTTTCTGAAGAGAAAATTTCTGGATGGGACAAAAGCTGTTTCTTTCTATATTCACCTGAACAAAGAAACTGAATCTCAATCCTTGGAAAGCCAAAAACTGAAAAGAAAACCTCTGTCCATTTTACACTGCAGAGAAAAACAAAACAAACAAACAAACAAACAAACAAACAAAAGATGTCATATCCCCGGGGTAAGGAAGGTTTGAAGGGAAATAGAAAAGAACAGAGGAAAATTGATAATAAGTACAGGTTTATGTGTGACTATAAAAAGTAGTGTATGTGGGAGCGTATAGAGAAGACAAAAAAAGATATTGGAATCTACCCATGAAAGTTAAAGACTACCAAATAATATAAGCAAATATGTCTGTTAATATGCATGCAAGTAAGTGCTTGCTGGATCAGAATAGTCATGGATATTCAGATGATTATCAGATGCTTTAAACTTGTAAATATTTAACTTACAAACTTGTTCTAGTTTTGTGTTTTCATTTTCCATAAACTGTTTGCTGTTCATTACTTGGTTTATGTTACAAAGCAGAAATATCAGTGATCTATCATGCAGTTCAAATAATGCTGTAGAGAGTCCAAGCAATCAATTTATGAACAGTTTATGAGCAGTCCACAGAACAATTGCTTTTCTCACAAAATTTGAATGCCAATGAACAAAAGACATCACAAGCTTCAGGACTAGCTTGGGCATAACAGTACTAAATAATTTAAGTGCTGTATTCACTAGTACTACTTGACCAGTTTTAATTGCAAGGAATCTGGCTTGCTTTTCTTTGCACAGGAGGAGAACCTATTTCACATATTTTCAGATCACAATGTTAATTAATGTTTGCCTTTTATATTTGGAGGACTGTTTCATTTTTTTCCCCTGGAGCATCCTGTATGGAAGAATAAGACCTCTTCCCCAGTAGGACATACCCCAGTGTCCTACAAGGGTAGGTTATGTTTTTGTCTAATTGGGGAACATGGTGAAATTTATGACCTCAGTGAATGAGTGCGATGATATGTACTGCATGCCAATGGGGATAAATCTGTACCATATACAGGCCAAGTATTAAAAGCAACTCACAGTACAAATAATATTTAAGGTATTTAAATGCTTATTAAGGAAGAAAAGTCATAGACTTCAGGGTAGCTTGTTCATAAGAAGTTAAATTATGAAAAACGTACATGTGTACAATGGGAAAAGTCACATGTGAGAGGTGATTTTTCTCATCTGGCTCTATAACAATAGCCTTGCCTTGAAGAGCAATAGTATCTCTCTTCAGAGAGGGTCATCTCGATATATCAACCTTGGAACAGCTCCTGAGCAACGCGCGATGTTTCTGTCACTGTAGCAGGGAGAGCTTGGGGTTGAGTATAGATTGCAATACAGTCGCTGGACATGTTTTTGTTACACGCAGTTTTACTGTGGACCTTGTGTACAAATATCCGGTTACTCTTTGTCTATGCTGTACATGCTTCTCAGCAATTTGCAAGGATCCCCTGAGATCTCACTGTGGAGGCTCTTGCTCATCCACTTCTTGCAGGAAATTTCTTGTATTCTGTTCTTTCTGCACAGTGAATCCGGGTCTCTTATACACTGACCCTAAGACATCAGTGAATGTTAACAGGCCTGAAAGTAGCAAAAAAGTGCCTATAGATAATTCAAAGAAAGCAGAACCATTCCTGTGAGTTTTTTACACCTTCTGAACTTGCTACAATCCTTGATACAGCCTTGTTTAAATATTCATTTTTAAATCACATAGCGTTGATAAGTTCTAAAACTAGAGAAAGGTGTAAACAGAAGTGTCAACCAGCACTTCTGGCTCTTGAAAAGACAGCTTGAATTAAAGTGAGAGACTCTGAAAAGTATAAAGACTGCCCAAGAAGGGAAATGTCAGAATGCATGCCACATGACAGTGTAGCTTGCTGGTACTTGCAAGACCAATTTTTACCTCATGAGGGAATAAGCTAAAGAACAGAGTGACTCTGATGGAGGTCAGCACGAGATGAACACCTTCCCTGGGAAGTGAGTAGCAGTATCAGTGAACCCATTGCCCTGTTCCTGAGTGTGTTATGGCCTTTAATATGAGACAAAAGAAAATATGAACAGCTGTTAATGTTACAAGCATTTGAGAGTGTTTCCAGTTGCAAGGCTCTGAAATGAGTGTAGAAAAATATATCACCTGAGACATTGTAGTTCCCATTGCTGTCAGATACCGGTAACATAACACATCAAATAGGTGAGCAAAATATCAAATCCAATGCATTCTTCAAATCGATACCTATTGTAAAAGACAACTTCTTTCTTTATCGATAAACAAAAACACTAAAAATGAGTTCACATTAATTACTTAGGGGAACAACAGCTCAGCCAGAATCATAAATTATTTTAAGTGAATATGTGTATAGCTGCTCTTGCACTTAAATACTAATGCAAGTTATTGAGCCAAATCCTCAGACAGTATAATTGATGTAGCTACCCTGAATTTGTTTGATATACGATTATTTGCACAAGCCACATGTCTGGCTTACTGTATACACAGATGTGGTGTGGGCTAAAAAGCAGATAGTAAGATTCTTATCTGCTGATTTAACCATTGCTTTCCCATGGATCAGATGATGCGTTTGAGGATCATTTGGGAAAATAAGTTAAAAAGTTATTTTTATTAGCTTTTGCGCAAGCACCATAAAATCTTATTGCTGTAACATTCATAAAAAGGACCTGAGCTAAACCTTATCAAATTTCCCATTGATCTCAAAAGGTTTTGTAGCCTAAAGGGAAGGAACATAATCCTGCATGAAGTGAAAGCCATTCAGGTTTAGATTTTATGCACCTAAAAACTTACTAGTTTATTTTGTAAAAGTTGCTAAAAAATTAATTCATTGAGTTTTATTTCTTTTCCTCTGAGGGAAAGAGGATTGTGAAATAAGCCTTTTATGGACTGTATGAGGATAACAAAACAGAACAATTATTTGAAATACAATGGATTGTAATGGGATTTTTACATGTGTACTATCTGTTGCTGAATACCTGTTAGAAGTACCAAGAGAAATATTTAAAAAAAAAAGAAGAAATCGTATCATTGTTTTGCATCCATCACATTCTATAGCAAATAGTAATCAAAATAATTTTCTTTGTTCATTTGTTTGTTCAGGCTATTATTCCAGTTTCAGTTGTGTGTCACTATTATAACTACAGAATGAATTCTAGTATAGTTGTTAGGGCTATCAGCTCCAATCTTACACCCTCTTACACGATATGTAGTTTTGTAATTGCTTATATTTAATACACGTCGCATTTATGTTTCACAACGTACACTGGTGGATCATTCTGAGTGAATAATTATTAGATATATTTTAGGTTGTCGGTTCACATATGCTATCATAATAATGTCCATCATTAAAAACAAGAGAGAGTAAAGCTTTATACTTATACTAGAGTAACTGTCACTAGAGTTACTGTTTTTCAAGATTATTTCATTGGCTATGCTTAGGAATTGATTTATCCAGAGGTATAACAGTGAACTCTTGCTAATAACTCCAAATAACGACTGTTAAGTCTTAGCTGGTAGAAACTAGACTAAAAAACATTTGAACAGAAGCAAATGAAATTTATTACTTTAATAGAAAACAGGATTACAGGGAAGCTGACTGAAGCTGTGATACAAAGCAGGAACACAGGGATGTGAGGAACAAGTGTAAAGTGCAAGGTTAGTACTGAAATTTTAAATATTAGATTTCTTTCATAAAGGTAAATAGAAGCAAGAGTTAAGCATGTAGACATTATGTGCAGGTCATATATTTCCTCCAGGCCATTTTCTTCCTCGAGAGGAGAGGAGGGGAGAGGAGTNCTCTAAGATGCAAAGAAAATGCTAAGGATTGCATAGGAATGAAGTGTTAGCTTTCCGCAGCCACTCATGAGACATAAACTTGAATCTTCCCCAAAGGACTAGTACATGAATTTGGAAGGCACAAGTGGATCCATTTTAAAATATTGTGGTAGTGCTACCATTCATCTTTCAAATAATCCAGTGGGCAGGAGTACATACATTGGAAACAGATGTATTGATTCTAGATCCTCTTCCAGCTAATGAATTTCAGGCCCACAATTTCCATAACCCAAGGGCTAGGAACTTTTGGATAGTCAGGGGATCCTTTATTCCAGCAGATAAATATGAGACATGATACAGCCAAAACAGTAAGATTTGTAAACCAAAACCAGAATTTTGTAAGTTTCTGTGTTTTAGTGCCTGGGGTGTTAATGTAGGAAGTCCTCAAGTGCCTGATTTCAGGATTACCTGTATCTCTTGCTTGTTTTTTGAGAGAGAGGGTTGGTTTGGGGTTTTTTAGAGATATATTTCATTCAATCATTTTAATTTCAGAGGGACTGGAGCCCTGGCTTCTGAATAGCTGAACACTCCAGCCATTTCAGTACACAGTTGCATTCCCTCCTTCTCTTTGATCTTATCTGTGGTTTTGCACCAAGGCTGAGATTCAACAGAAGTCTTGAAAAGTAGCTCCTAACCAGAAATGCCTAAAACCTACAGATTATATCTCTCTCCTCTCATATGTGAGTGAACTATACGGGAAACAATTTTTTTTCTTTTCAGATCTTAGAAATCCTCAAATCTTCATTTTCCACTTTGTCAATGAGAGTTACAACTGCCAGTCTTCTGTAGGAAAAGGGAGAAGATATCTGTTCCTATCATATTTTATAAAGAGCTTGCTCTAGTTCATTAACTTTGCTCAGATGATGGCAACTGGATTTTGGACCTTGTGTATTTGGGCTGTTGCATTATCATTGCACATAACAGAATTAGCCTGTACTATACTTGGCAGAGGACTTGGTGGATGTTATAGGTATGTTACTCAAATTTAGACCAAACAGTAGGGAAAAATACCAAGTTTTACAGAAGAATTAGGTGCATGCTTGTCTGTTTATTTGTTTTGCAGTACAGGTGTGAATGTATTCTTAAAGTTTTTGTTTCTGACCCTTAAATAATTTTTTGGAACTAATTCTCAGTGGATAATAGGTGGGCTGGTATTTAGAAAGTAGTCTTCTTTGGTGTATCTTTTTGCATCTTCTCTCAAACAGGTTTTTAGACCTTGAAAAAAAGATTAGAGGGAGGCTTATATCTGTGCTATAATGGAAGAAGAAAACATTTATATATATTTACTGTAATATAAAGGAATTTAAGAACTATATTTACCCTGACATTTTGGATAGATTTTAGACTAAGTTACTTTTTAAAAATTATTTTATTTATTTCTTTTTATTTTGGTTCAACTGAGATGCCCATTTCCTACATGTATTTACAACCTGACATTGGATTTTCTTAGCATAAGCAAAGAAATTGCAAATGTTTCAGTCTTTAAAAATTTAATTGGATCTATTTTTGAATCTTAGTTTTCCTGTACAGTGCCCAGAGGGAGGCACGGAAATGTCTTTAAATGACCTAAAATAGTATTTCTATTCATAAAAATGTCACAGCTTTACACTCCAGTATCTCATAGATCTTCAGGCTAAAAGTGAGTGCAAGTCTCAAGGGGGCAATCTTCTTCCCAGTGGAACAAAGTGCTTCACTATGGTCTTACAAAATCAAAAGATATAAAACTTCTACTTTAAGAAAAGAAACAAACCAACCAGCAAAGAGGGGAAGGATAGCTATAAGAAAAACTAGATTTAATTTTACTTATCCTAAGCTTGAAACAGGTTCATGTAGGGTGGGAAGACAACAGTTTAGGGATTGCTTTTTGGCACTGAATGAAAGTTCCCTTGACAATGTGGTCACTGTTTTATAAGCAAGACAAGCCATTAAGGGATCTAACTATAAGAAAAATACTATCAAGCTAAGCCAAAGGGCAGTTACAGCTGCCAGAAGTGTATGTGAGATATGCTGGTATACCACAACACATATAAAAGGATCAGGGATGCTATTTGTATGTAGGTGGTATATATCAGTACAGTTTCCGGGATATCACTACACAGAAAATAGGACACATATTATTATCTTGAAAAAAACAACATTTATTTGTCTCATTCCTTTTTCTCCTCCACTTCCCAATAGCAGAGGATTGGCAACTCCTCTTTCACAGCAAATTTCAGTGTAACATTAATCTTTAAGGCACCCCGACTCCTGTTCTTGTTTCCCACAAATGTCTTCATCTTGAGCCAGCAGCTATTTTGTATACAGTGTGGGGTTTTTTTGTTGTTCTAACTCTACTTCCTCCTCCTTACATTTTTATATATAAAATAGTATTGTTTTCTTTCACATTGCATTCAAGTATCTTTTCACAGGTGTTTTAAACCCTCTTTTACTTTCAGACTTTATTTGAACTCTCTGTACTAGTCCTTCCTACTAGCTGGATCTCAGCCACTGATTGAAGGCAGATCTGGCAGCTTTCATAAGTCTTAGTGGTAATTGAACAAAATCAAGTATCAGAACTAAAACGAACCAGAAAAAAGAAAAAAACAAACCAGCCAGACAAAGAAACAAACAAACAAAACCCGCAACAGATAAATATGAAACTCAAAGGAGTTTGAGGGAGTAGTTTAAAAACTCAAAAAATTTCAAATTTTTAGATAATTCAGGGATATCCAAAAGATATGAAAAAGCACTTTACTAAGTAAAGAGTGGGTGCCAGTAGGAAAGAAGAGAGCTGGAAGGTAACTTAATTTCTGACAAGCATGCATTCACTGGAAAACAAGTTAATGTTTTTTAATAGTTTCAGCTAATTCTGGCAGAGGAGTTTAACTATGAATCTATGCTACATGAGGAATATAAAACAAGAGAGCATTTTAATCTGGGGGAAAAAAAAAGAATAAATTAAAAAGTGTTAAATCTTAAGAAAAAACAATCAAAATTGAAAGGATCTTAAATATATTTGAGACTAATTAATAGACAGTTAAAAAATTAGTCTTTGAGAAAATCTTTCTGGATGAGGGTTAGCTTGACTACCCTGAAAATTGTGCATTAGCCATGATAGTGCTCTAAATAATCAAAAGTATTAAGACAGCAAGATACACTGGGTTCACAAAGCAACACATATGGTTATAGATTTCAGTTACATCCATGAATTAAAAAGATCATACCACAGTCTAAGCACTGGCACATGGCTTTTTATCTTACCAAATTATTACCATGGACATCAGTACCATTATGGTCTGTGACAAACTAGCGATCTCCCACAGATGATTTCATTTGAGGTATGCAACTTGGATGCTGCCATACAATGTAGCTGTTCAGACGTGAGTCACACCATTCTACTGACCCAAAGGGGTATCAGATGGCCTCTGGCCAGTTTTAAATGCTAGTAGAGGTGTAGTACTTTTGATACATAACACTGCATAAAACAATGACCCATTTCCAGTTTAGAAATAGGGCAAGAACCATAAAAAGGAAAGTAAAAACTGTGGAAAAGGAGGAAGCTGTACAGAAATTCCTATGGGAGTGGCAAACACATCAGAGAACACATCAGAAGACAAATGGTTTATTATTCTGAATAAAAATAGGAATCTTATTTAATTATTTTTTTTAACCATTGTACACAGATGCACAAACTGGTCTTTTGTCAGGAGTTTTTGTAGTAGCATTAAAATAAAAATAGTAAATGTAGGAAAGAAAATGGGTAAACTACATTGCTTAGAATAAGTTTATCCCCACTATAGGCCTATATAAACTATATTTAGAATATATATCAAAATGCTTAATGAAAGAATTTGTAATAGTATCTCAGCAAAATTTTCCACACCTTCAGGGATCCAACACAAGTAAGGGTTTGAAATTTTTTCTAGGGCCTCAGGACACTCTCCAAAGAGTGCAGAATAAAACTGAGTTCATGACCAAGGAGACTCTTTTGTCTGTAATACATAGCTTAGAAAACCAGTGTGTCTCTGATGATCTTAGATGCAATGGGCTAGGTAAGAAAGTGATCACTATCACTAATTGTTACAGGGAAACAAGCCAATAAAAATATATTAAATGAAGTGTCGACAGGAACATTTTTATAATAAATAAAACAAGGAAATACGTGTCTAATCAAAGTCCCCCAAAACTCAAAGTGTCAAATAGTTCCAAAATGTTCAATAATTTTGAGATGCTGGTGTTAACTGAAAGTTTGCAGAAGCTAACTGAAAGTCTGACCCTCAGTAAGTGTTGTCCCATCTTCTGACAAGAGTTTTGAAACTCCAGAGGCTATCAGTTAACTTTCTTCCAGCTCTTATTTTGTGTTTTCCAGACTAATGGTTGTTCATGTGCTATGATTCTACATTAGGTCAGGAGTCATGAGGAGCTCAGCTCTTCCTAGCCCAGAAGGCAGAACAAAGGGATTTTTTTCCCTGCACCCACGTAATCTAACATTTTGCATGGTATTGTGTGTTGCTTTGAGAACTATACAACTTACTCTCAGAGGTCAGCTATGTTGCTTGTTTCCTTATTTTGGGCAAGCATGTACAATAACCCGCTTTGGTTAACTGAGCTCTGCTTTTTATGAAAATGTCTTCTGTTACAGAGAGATAAGTTATGGCTGATGCCTTAGGCTACAGAAGGCCAAAATATGTTTTCTTGAGTCTATAGGGCACTAGCAGAGGAGTAGTGCCTGTAGCCATTACTCCTTTCCATCTGTCCTGTCTTCTTGATATGTTTGTGAGTCAAGTTGAAGTCTCAGAAGTGCTTGGCGTCTTCAGTCAGTTAAAGAAAGTGCTGTTTGGTGTCCAGATGTTACATTTCTTTTTCACTGGAGAAAACTCAGTTAGCTGATCCTGTTAGTATGATCGAGTGGTATATCTTTCTGTTGAGGCAGAAGTTAAAGGGGCAATCAAGTGCAGAAAGAAAAAAAAAAGAAAAGAATAACCCCAATGACCTGTATACGATACATTAAAACTAAGCTAATGTTCACAAGGACTGTTTATCTCATCTACTGGGAACAAAAAGTTATTTTAATATGAGTTCATCTCTAAATTTGCTGCTTTTTTTTTCCTCTCTCAAATGTCAATATCTAAACCTACAAAGTGTCTATATTCTTAAACAAACCTGCCGCTCCTCATTACTATTTGTTCAAGTATGAAACAGATTGTTCTCTTTCATTTAGAAACTATGTTGTTGTTTATATTATGTCATTGTCATAAACCTGTATTTTCTTCAATTAAACATGAATTTTACAAATTGAAAAACATCAACATAAATATTTCTCGATGTATTCCTTTACTTACAGGCAGGACATTCATTTATTTATGTGATTTAAATACACATACATACACACACACCACACATACATACACACATTGAGTTCCTTCACTGAGATAATGTTGTAATTATGTGCATTAATTGATAAGCATATTATATAATTCATTTTCATTATTACCTACATACAACAGAACATGCATTTTCTGCCTTTTACTCAATTATTCAAACTTATTTAGAAGCTTATTAGAAACATATAATGCTGATCTTCTCCATATCCCTACTATAATACCTTAATTTAAATATACATTATACTTTTTTACAGAACAACAGTATTCTTCAGTTTTCCTCACTGACATGACAGGGACTTCAATGCCAGAAAATTGCTGAGCTTGATGAGATTGGGGGGGATGACTCTTTTATCAATGTTTTTGCAAACAGCTATGTAAGATGTTTAAGGTTTCAGTGGGACTCTGGTTTATAATAGTAAGCACACTTGTAAAGATTTAGAGCACTGGAGGTAACTTCCTTTTCAACACCTGTGTTTTTTGAGAATGTTTTCCCCACTGGACATCTTGCAAAAAATAAATACATGTAATAAGTAAATACTCAAATACCCTCTTCAGTAATGAAGACCAATTAAAAGAATGCATTCATACTTCTCTTCAAGTATTTTCTTTATTCATTCTTCATATGAGCTAGGAGTCTCCACACTTCTTATAATGAAAAGAATGAAACATTCACTTCCAGAGTACAAGTCATTTCTAACTAACATTTAAAAGAGCTCTGATAAATCTCCTCTTTTTCTCCTGACTGAAAAGATTAGATTTCAGTCTCAAACACATCTATGCTGTGGCATCTAAAGTTAGGTAAAATTAATCCCACTCCAAATTTTTACAGAAGTCACTGGAAAACATACAAGATCAAGCTTATGTTGTTCAGTTAATAGAATTGACAACTGTCATCTCTAATTTCTTTCTTTTGTTAAGACTAAAATAGTGTGTAGGCTTTGTCATATGGGTCATCCATAAATCAGCCAGGAATGAAAATGATTTATTACTATATTCTATGTGTATCTATGAAAATCTATTCTATCATTTTTGTATAAAGATGATCTGCAAATAATCAACATTATTGGTCTGAGATTAATAAAGTTAAGAGATCAATTAGATATAGTATTTTGATGACTACTGTGTTTGCACAGGTTTTGAAGATTTTTTTTAGTTGTCACATAAAATATCAAGAGAAATGTGGCTGTGTAATTTTGTAAGAGCAGTACACTGAATACCACTTTACAGGTAAATCCTATACACCACACTATATCTTGCCATATTTTCAGTTTAGGTTCTCTTTTTTTTTTTCTTAACACTTCTTGTAGCTATTTTCCACAGTCATACGTAAGGATTGTATTACGCGTGTCTTAGTAAGATTCTTAGTTATCTTTTTGCAGTTCATAATAAGCAAGAAAAAGATATCTTTTGAAATGTCTGTCACTGAGGCACAGGTATTTCACTAAGCCCTGGTTATCATTCCAAGTATGTTTCACCTAGAACATTTTTTAAATCTGTAAGAAATGAGCTTCATTTATCCAGTACTGTGACCTTTTTTTTTTTTTGATTTGTGGTGTTTGGTTTTTTGTTGTGTTTTTTTTTTTTCTTACAGTAATAAGTAAGCAAGCTTTATTTTTCCAGCTGGGAATGTATGCCTTAAAAAGTGTTCGTCACTAAGATAAACACAGCATTAAGACCTCAGACTCCTTTTTCTTCTGATATATGTTGCAGACTTAAAAACATAAAAAGACTTAATTGGACAAATCACAGCATAGATTCATTCTCCTTTTCTGTATACTTTAGTGCAATAGTTGATACACAAGAAATAAGCATGGAACAGTACAAGTCTTAATACTTATAAAATATGGAGGCAAAGTCATGCTTTGCTGCTACATCAGAATTTCCTCTTGTAGAAGTACAATTACACAACATCATAGCGACAGTATTCCAGATAAAGTTACAGTAATCATAGGATCATAGAATGGTTTGGGTTGGAAGGGACTTTTAAAGATAATGTCATCCAGCCCTGCTGCCCTGGGCAGGGACATCTTCCACTAGAACAGGTTGCTCAAAGCCCCATCCAACCTGGCCTTGAACAATTCCAAGGATGGGAAATTCACAGCTTCTCTGGGAAACCCGTTTCAACGTCCCACCACCCTTAACATAAAAAATTTCTTCCTTGTATCTAATCTAAATCTACCCACTTTGAGTTTAACACTGTTGCCCTTTGTCCTGTCTCAACAGCTGAAAAACTATACTCTCTACTATTGAAAAGTCTTTCTCTGTTGTTCTTGTAAGCCCCCTTTAAGTCCTTCTCTGCAGGGCTGCTCTCAACCCATTCATCCCCCAGTCTGTATTGATACTGACAAATACCCTGACCCACTTGCAGGACTTTGCATTTTGCCTTGTTGAACTTCATGACATTCATCTGGGCCCACTCCTGAAGACTGTCAAGATCCCTCTATATGGCATCACTTCCTTCAAGTGAATCAACTGTACCACTCAGCTTGGTGTCATCTGCAAGCTTGCTGAGGGTGCACTCAATTGTACACTCTGTGATGTCATTAATAAAGGTATTGAACAGTACTGGTCCCAATATGGACCCCTGAGAGACAATGGAGATTTGGAAGTAGAACAAATGCCTGCATTCTTACCCTGAACTTCTCTTTGTTTCTTCTGAATATCTTAGAAAGGGAATAAACTTATAGCACTGCTCTGGAAATACTCACTTTATCACCAAGTGAGCAGGTATGTCTACATGGCATAAAGCCACGGCAGAGAAAATAGCTTTGTCTCAGGAACCTATTGCAACAGGATTAATTAGCTCAGGTGGATTTGAGGTTTAGCATTTCTAGTTTTCTTCTAGTTCTACAATTAAAAAATCTAGACCTAACTTGTTCATTTTTGAACAATGCTCCCTTGTATACTGTTGAGGACACCATAGATACCATTAAGTTTTACATTTTTTAATATGATTTTTTCTTACTTTAAAACTTACATGCTCATCTTTTCCATTGTATGCAAAAAAAATCTAATGTTCTTGTTTAGTGTGTAAGCTGTACAGCATGCAGTAACGTAGAAGAAACAGAACTACAGGAAAAAAATCTCTCTTTTAACTGGCTGTTAGAAGACTTCTGATTTGTTTTTTGTTCCCTTCTTCAAGCAGAAGTATAATTTAAATTGTAAGGGCTTCAGTAAATGTAGCAACTCTGGCAAGTTGGTGTCTCTCATAATTTTTCATGATGACAGCTTATGATGACATACACTGTTATGTTGCCAACTCTCATTAGCGTAAGTTAGCAGAACGTTAATTCTGTCATTTTCTTAAGCCACCCTATTTTTGCTATGGCATGGCATTACATCCTTGTTTTAAATCAAACATCTGTTCTTTGTGCCTACAACCAAGCTGAAGAATGATGGTTATATAGTATAGTAAACAAAAGCCAGTATTTTGCTATTTATCCACATAAAGAAGTGCATCTTCTTTTAAGCTTTAATGCCTGTACTAAATCTTTTTTCTAATATTTGAAACTACAATGTTTTATACAATACTTAATTGTTTTAATAAGTAATTAATTCATTAAAGCTTATGAAAAGAAATTATTCATTATTTTACATTGTAATACAAATTTTTACTTGAATTTAACCATCTTGCTCTTTTAATTTCATTCATAAAATTCCTGCTATTCATCCAACCTGAATCTTATTAATGTCAAATTGAGTATCTATCTCATTCCTTTAACTTCTAGGAAATAAGAGAAGTAAAATACGGATATTTTTTCTAATAAGTTATAATCTTAAAATGAAGTTTGATTACGTGACTCATTCTTAGGAAATCAAATGTATCTTCAATGATTTTATGAAGAAATTACCAGTTGTTGTGGTTTAACCCCAGCAGGCAACTAGGACCATGCAGCCTCTTGCTCACTTTTCCCCTTTTCCCCCAGAAGGGTAGCAAGAAGAGGGAGAAAAGGAGGGGAAAGGTGAAATAACCCTCATCGGTTGGGATAATGACTGTTTAACAGAATAACAACAAAAATGGAAATAATGATAATCATAATAACAACGGTAAAATAATAAACAAAATAAAGTAATACAACATAAGTGACTCTCACCACTCAGTGATTAGTTGCCCAGCTTGTCCTGAGCAGTGATCATGGATCCTTGCCCCTGGCTAAACCCCATTTATATACTGAGCATGACACCTATGGTATGAAATATTCCATTGGCCCATTCATCCTGTCTATGCTCCCTCTCAGCTTTTATGGGAAGCTGAAAAAAGTCCTTGCCTAATATCAACATCACCTGGCAACAACTAAAACAATATGCATTATTGACATTCCTTTCATAGCAAATCCGAAGCACAGCAGGCACTAGAAAGAAAATTACCTCTATCCCAGCTGAAACCAGGCCACCAGTTAATCCCCTTTTTTCTATAATATTGTCATTTGCCTAGAACTACCAAGAATATGTTTCCTATTCATGTATGGGTAAGAACACTATCTGAAGTGTTTAAGAAAAAAAAGAAAACAACACCAAAGTCTTTTAATACAGAAAATATTGATTGCAATTTTTGAAAGATTTCCAGCAAGAGTATTCTCTATATTAATAGTAATTTTAAAATTTACTAATGTTTGGAACAGGTAAAATGTAAGAAAAATAAAAAAAAAAAAGAGTTTTTACTTTTTTTTTTAAATCCAGTGAGCTTAGTTTTTAAGATCATGTTCATATTTCAACTTTGGTGTTTCCCTGAAAATACTCCAAGAAATATGATGTCCATGGTATGTGCTTTCCTAAACAAAACGATACTCTATGATTTATTTGATAACTACACAGTCAAGAAAGTGTGTTTCTGGGTGGGAAAGGTGGAATGATGTTGAACTTTTAGGTGGTCTAAACAGTCAGCAGTAAAAGATCTGTATAGTGGAATTAATTTTAGTTCATTGGGGAGCTTTTAACTAAAGCTCAATTACTGAAATGTGAACTTCTATGCATCTGGGAAAAGAACAGTTTCAACTAATTTTTTAGTAGGAAGTTTTTTTCATAGACAGTCTTCTATACAGGGATGCAAATGAAAAGCCTTAAAATTAAGCCTTTGTTTTGAATGTCAGACTTCTCATATAGTTCCATAATTTACAGATTATTTGCAGAATATTGGGGAGGGAGGAATTCGAAAGGAAGATTTCTGGGCAAAAAAAGAAAACAGACTCCCATGTCATTGTTTTGAAAAAAGATTTTTTTTACTTTTCTTCAGACCTGACCCAAGACAGAGATCAGTGGAAAAAATGTCATTTAGTTCCAAAAAAAATTCAAAAAGGGCACATTTCAGACCCCAGCTAAGGTCTAGCAACCATCATGTTGCAGCTCTTCTCCATGATATTTTTTTCTCTGTGGGGGAAAAGAAACATAGAATCATAGAATGTCTCAAGTCAGAAGGGGCCCCGAAGGACCATTGAGTCCAAATCCCTGCTCCTCGCAGGACTACCTAAAACTAAACCATATGACTAAGAGCATCATCCAGATGCTCCTTGAACTCTGACATGCTCGGTACCATGACCACTTCCCTGGGGAGCCTCTCAGCAGAGAACCTTTTCCTAAAGTCCAATCTGAACTTCCCCTGACACAGCTTCATTCCATTTTCTTGTGTCCTATCACTGGTCACCAGAGAGAGGAGATCAACACCTCCCTTTCTGCTGCCCCTCTTGAGGAAATTGTAGACTGTGATGAGGTCACCCCTCAGCCTTCTTTTCTCCAAGCTGAACAAACCAAGTGAACTCAGACACTCCTTGTAAGTCTTGCTTTCGAGGCAATGGCATTTCAGTTTGACCATTTTGTTTTCTCCTCAGTCCCCACATGAAAGTGGACCAACTGCTCATGTCCATCTAGAAATTTAGAAAAAGGAAATAGTTTCATCATCCATGTACTTTCACAATTACTAAAATGCCAAGTTATTCTATGGCAGTATGATCTTTATTTTGTCAAGTATGAGCGAAATAATAGACTACAATTTCTTCAACTGGCGTGCTATATTTTTTTCCTGATCTGCCATTTGGTGAAGTTGATGTATTAATTTATGCTGATTTAGTCTGAGGATGGTTTCTGTGCAGTCTGTTTATAACAGTGTTGAAGGTGAAAAATTTATTTCTCAGTCATGGATTGTGGCTGAGTTACTGTTCAGTGAACTAAAGGAAAGAGCAGGAGGCTGTCAGCATGCCATCCCCAAGCCAAGATGGTGCTGAAATGTATTTATTTCCCATTTGTGTCTCACTCACTCACTGACAGCAGCAGTGATACCAAGTTTATAAATGTAGCTGCAGGAAACTGGAAAAAAGGGAGCTAAAAGTTGTAATGACTACTGTTTTGAACTAAACAGATCTGAAAAAAATTTGAAATATAATAACAAGGCCTTGAAAGTTATCAAAATAAAAACAGAAAATAAGGTATAACTACGAAATAACACAGAGAATGGGACATGTCAACAAAACTCTACAGTGTGAAAGGACAGCAAATTGGATTACATTAAAATGAGTATAACTCTATTTAGAGTTCATTGACCAGACACCCCAGACCTATCTTACACAATATACCCCACTAGATTTTTATTCTACAAGCTTCAGTTCTCCTAAAAGCTGTTATGGAGCTCTTTCTTTTGTTATCACTATACCATATATAAACATACAGATATTAAAAATAAATAAGAATTTAAAAAATAAAAGTGGGTCCAAGAACAAAGATGAAAAAATTGCCACCATCACCATCATATTCTTCTGAGAAAAAAAAAACAAACAGGATACTGGTGACTTGTCATAATAACACCCTGGTCCAATTTTTTTGGAAGACCAAAGCTGTAGACTGTAGGACTCAGAGGACCCTTGGAAGTATGAACATAACACTAGAGAAAAATACACCAGTGGATATAATATGTATGTATTTGAATTGTATTACTGACTCTAAGTGTTAGCTTCAGTGTAACCAGAATAATAATAACTCCTTGCTGCATTTTGATTAGACTCCTAAGGCCTCAATTAGACTAATAAAAAAACATTGGTTCCACATATAAGGCGTGTTCCTTTTTACTCTTAACAAGATTTTGAGTGTAACAAGGAAGGAAGGAGAATTTACTAATAGAGATGCAGGAGCTATTAATTCCCTATTATCCCATTTATCACTGAGTTGTACTATCTACTCCATCCTTCATGCTGATCCTCTTTAAGGTTTCTTGAATCGATTTACAGAAAGCAACAGCTTATCAACCTTATCAAAACAGTAGAGAAAATAAAACGAATCATCTCACAGTCAGAGGTTTGATTTCTAGGGTGCTGAGCTATATATTAAACCCAGAGTTAAAAGGAATTCTATGGGAGATGGAACGGCTTATGAAAGATGGTTTTTCTTTTCCATTCATATGCTAAGTACTTTGCACATATACATCTGTGTATATCTGAATTAAAATGGGAAAATATTATTTGAGAATGCAAAGCTATCTTCTGTTGAAAATGGGATTTGCTTTAAACCAGATCTCTTTAAATTCACTACCTCATGAGAGTGAATTTAAAGATCATAAAAGTGAGAATTAGGAAGTCCCCTGTCCCTTACTGATCACTTGTCAATTGAGTTACTCTGATATTGTTGTGCATTTTAGCCTAAGGAATTATTGTTGCCCTCTGCAGCAGCCACAGAAACAGATGCTGGATCTGGTTTGATGGCATGCATCCAAAAACCTTACATGCAAAACAAAAATTATTTCTGGCCTATTGCCAGGTCGTCCCACTTTTCCATCTGCTGGAGAGATTTTAATTTGCAATCACTTTTTTTAAAATGTTTTTGGGCCTATACAGTCATATTTCTTTTAAAATTCTTGCTTGACTGGCAGCCAAACTTCATTTTGGCAGTTCTCTGAGGTTAGATCACCTTCTCACAGTATTGTTGGGACCCCCTGCAAGCAAGATTGAAAAGTATTTTGGGCAGGTGTCTAGTGAACTGAACTGACATGTATGATAAACATGGCAAGAATTTCAAGCTTCCTCCTTTAAAGCATCACACTTGCAATTTCAACAATAATATGGAGTCTTTCTAGACATCTTCACCTCAGCACAAAAGATATGCCTGGAAAATATTCAAGAAACAAAGAAAAAACATTTTTTTTCTTTCCTATTCAGACTATAAATCCAAGAAAAATCTTCTAAAAGCTAAATTTTCAGATTTAGTGATTTCATGGAATAAGAAATTATGACTATTCAGCAGCTCAACATTATTTTTCAACATACTAACATAGAAAGAGAGCAACAATATATCCCCTGCAAATTCCTCAGGACTGTATATTTAATATCTCCAAAGGACACTGCCACACAAGCCGTGTGGCAGCTTTCTTGATGGTCGTTTAAACTAATCACATTAATAAATAATATGTTAAATAAATAAATAAAATAATATCCCCATTAAATTAAGATAAAACAAAACAAGAGATTTCATTTGACAATTTTATTTGCATGACCTAGGTGTCACCTGTTGGCAGTTGCTGTTGTTTGCAGTTATTCACATGTCTTTCCGATGCCATAATCGCAGAATCTTGTATTTCCACACATCTACATTCAGACATTCCAGGATGAATCTTGTCTCTTAAAACACTGTTGTGAGTTAAATTTCTCAGCAGAGACTTGTATAGATTTATTGAATATAGAGTATTAAACTAACATGCTTGTTACAACAAGGTTTTTGTATGTATATTTGACTTAAAAACTCTCAGTGGTTTTTACTTCCTTTAGATTCCTTTGAAAAATCTTTCTGCTTACACTCTAACCCCTTTTTCAGGTGGTACCATGACCATTCCTTTAATATAGCCTGGGTAAGGTTTTATAATCCATGGCTAAAAGGCAGGACCTAATGATACACATTGCTGGAAAAAAGAAGGGGAGGTATTTAGACAGGGAACAAGGAGAAGGGTTTTCTAACTATCAGGTGATTTATCTAGTGCCTAGAGTTTTGGTGAATTCTCTCTCCCTTTCAATAAGACTGTATGCATTACAAAGAAAGGCCCCTATAGCTTTATTTCCAGCTGATAAAGTTCTCTGTCCTTGATTTTAGAGATGAGGGAGAGGCAGTGGTCTTTTTTTTACTGCATTTGGATTGGTGCAGGTGCGTATCAATGCACTAACAAAATTGTCTGTTCTGATACAGAACAGGGTCACTTTTTCTCAGCTTGCATAGCCTGCAATCCACTCATCACTCCTGAGCGTGGGTTTGGTAAGGCAGTGTGTTGACACTGAAGTAGAAGTGGTGATACTCACCTAAAATCTAGACAGGTTAAGCAGACTATGGTGGTAGAATACCCTCCTGTCTCATTAGGAATTATTCACTGTAGGAGTCTCACTTATACTTACACACAATAGAGAGAAAAGGTAGTTTTTTTAAGTAGTTCAGTGGCAGTGGGCAGTACAATATGATAATAGCTTGCTTTCATGCTAGAAGGTCTTTGAAAAGGCCTGAGTTTCTGATTTGTGTAACTATATTGTTAGAATTGAAGTTAACCGCTGTGTAACTGCAAGAACTGCAGAGCAGTACAGGACAAAAATGCATTATATGCTGGTAGATATATAATGGACACACCAGATTTTGTTTGGGTTCCCTCAATAATGCAGAATTTAACCCTGCTACACATTTCTATGTCCTCTTTCTGTAATAATCTGTCTTCCAAAGACAAATCGACTTTGCAAGTTTGTTTCTCTTACAACTGATAAAGCATCTACATATGAAGATTTCTCTATTTCAGTCACATTCATAAAGAAAAAAAAAAAAAAGGAAGCATTCTTTCTGCCCTGACACAAGAGACCATATGTCCTTCAAAATATCTCAGAAGAATAGTCATAAGGAAATGCAAATGCCTAATATGTCTTAAGTACTACTATACGTTACTTAAATACTACTGCTACTATACATTCTCTGATTAATTTTATTCATTAGAGAAGCTCTTAATGTTATTGAAATAGAGAGACCTCTTCAAGTTATGATTTTTCTGTCCCCTTCTTTTGTTCTCTCTGGGATTGGTACTCTTCTAATTTATGGCCAGCTAGACCATTCTTGACTGTCTGCCATTTCTACTGTCTTTGTAATGCCTTAAGTGATTCCCCATCTATTTTTCTAAGGGTTAACTAGTCACCTCCATGTGCTCTAGGGACATAACTGTTTAGATTTCTAGAAAGTACATTGTCTTCCTTTTCCTCTCTTTTTATTGCAGGGATAACAATGACAATGTCAACAGTTTCACATCCAACAGATAACTAAACTCTTTCATTTGGTCTTCTCCCTTGTAATATTAGTGAAGAGGGAAGAGGTGATGACAGACTCCACAGAACACATTGTACTGCGTTTTGGCTGGGATAGAGTTAATTTTATTCTGAATAGCTTGTACAGTGTAATGTTTAGGATCTGTGACCAAAACATTGCTGATAATACACCAATGTTTTAGGTATTGCTGAACAGTGTTTGCACAAAGTCAAGGACTTTTCTGTTTCTCACACTGCCCCACCAGTGAGTAGGCTGGGGGTGCACAAGAAGCTGGGAGGGGACGCAGCCAGGACAGCTGACCCCAACTGACCAAAGGGATATCCCATACCATATGACGTCATGCTCAGCAAGAAAAGCCAGATGAAGAAGGGAGGGATGTTCAGGGTAATGGTGCTTGTCTTCCCAAGTAACTGTTATGCATGATGGAGTCCTACTTTCCTGGAGATGGCTGAACACCTGCCTGCTGATAGGAGTAGTGAATTAATTCCTTATTTTGCTTTGCTTGCACTTGCAGCTTTTGCTTTACTTATTAAACTGTCTTTATCTCAACCCATGAGTTTCTCTTGCTTTTGCCTTTGCTATTACCTTCTTAGTCCCTCTTTGGGGGGAGTGAGTGAGTGGCTGTGTGAGGTTTAGCTACCAGAGTTAAATTACAACACACATAAGTCAACAATGTCTGTGCAGAGACCTTGCAGAGACAAAAGCCTGAGTCCCATTCTGCAAGGAATAAGCCACAGGTAGAGACCACTCTGAAAGTAGCAGTAGGGACAGTGACAAGGAAGACAGGAAGTATGTACTTTATGGCAATAGAAAGGAATTATTCTCTACCTGCGTATCTGCAGCTTCAGAACAGATATATTACCCTAGGAACAGGTGAGGAGGAACAGCTCTCAGAATGGAAGCACCAGCGTCAGCTGAGACTGAAACTAGTGTCTGCACCAAACATGGTGGCAGATGATAGTGACTGGAGACAATGTCCTGCAGGGGATGGGAGTAACCATCTGCTAACCTGACTTGATGTACTAGGAGTTTTTCTGTTTAGTGGGTGCTCAGATGTGGGATGCTGCTGAGAGATTCCTAAGGTTTTTCCAGTCCTCAGCTCTTGCTGCTCACAATGTGCCCTTGCAGCAAAGACCCAAAGTATCCTGGGTTGCATTAGCAAGAGTATAGCCAGCAGGCCAAGAAAAAAGAATCCTCCTCTCTGTTCAGGTCTGAGTCAGCATATGGCATACTGTGTTCACTACTGCGTTTCCTAGTACACAAAAGACATGAACACACCAGAGTGAGTCCAGCAGAGACTACTGAGATGGTCGGGGGCCATATAAGGAGACACTAAGGTAACTGGGTTTGTGCAGGCTGGAAAAGAAAAAGTTAATGGGAGGTGTCACTGCTGTCTACAGCTACTTAATATGCAGGTGCAAAGAAAACAAAGTGGGACTCCTCTCAAAGATTCAGTGGTAAGACACAAGCTGTAACACTTAAAAATCTGACTACATATAAGAAAACACTTTGTCGTATGGGTGATCAAACCCAGGAACAGGCTACTCAGAGATGTTGTGGAAATTCTGACTAGAGATATTCAAAGCTCCACCTTGGACAAGGCCATGAACACCTTGGTCTAATTTGAACAGACTTGAGGAGAGTGTTAGAATCGATAACTTCCAGACGCCCCTTCCAACTTGAATTGTTCTGTTATTCTATGATTCCACCTGCTTCTTTCCACATTATACACCACTTACAGTTGTTCCCCCAAAAAATATATCTTACATTAGAGGATGTCTCTGAGTGAGTCTGGGTGGCAGTTGCATTGTCTGTGTGTAATGGTGCTGCATTACATTGAGTCAATTAGTTGTTCAGTTCTTAGCCTGAAAAAAAGTTTCCATATGTCTTGTAGGAGGTATTGTGTGGCTTCATTGTGGAATTAAAAATTTATTCTTTTGTTGTCTTATAGACTAGAATGAATGAGCACACAGAATACACTGTATGCTTAAATTAAAACAGCCTAATCTGATTATATATCTAGTATAAAAGTTTTAGCCTGTAGGTTTTGTTACATCCTAGTTAAAGCTAATAATGACTGCCTCCTGGTTCACTTAAACAGAAAAGCTGCTTAAACCATGTATGGAGTGGCTTCTCTTTAACTATATAGAGAGAGCTGTCCTCTAATATTGTGAGTTTTGTGTTCACTGGGTAAGAAACAACTCAAATTAAAAACCTCATAAGAAAGCAGATGTTCTTCTCACAGAGCTACTCAAGTCAGTGAAAAACTAAGAATAATGTACATAAATGGATATCTAATTAGGATTTTCTCCTTTACATGCATGGCTAAATCTTACTAATACTATGAATTAAATGTGCTACCCCCTTCTAGCTACATAAAAAAATAGGAATGTTCCAAAATGCAATTTGTTATTTCCCCTGTTTCAGATATTAACCTCATTATAATAAGTATATTATTATACATATAAAGGTACATATATATAAATAAATATATATTAAACAAGTAGTACCTAAGTGCTGTTTTTTTGTTTTTTTTTTTAAATATGACACCCATTGGTGACTTGGTGACCAATAAAGCAGTAAGATAGAATGAGCTGCTTTGATACCAAATGTCTCAAAAAATAGGGTAGGAAGCTCTTATGGAACAGTTTTCCTAAAGGTAAAATGGATTTAGATGTTATTTCTGAACGGTGTATCTCTATGCCATTTTTAATATCAGCTAGAGATCATGCAAGTTTGAACCTAACCTACTTTCTGTTAAATAAATATGTCCCAGGATACTATTAATACATAAATGTAAAGTGAACTTCACCATCATGATGGCTCTAAATCTCAGCAAAGTGCTTGTGTTTGTAATGATTGCAAATTGTTCCCTGAAAAAGAGATATTTTCATGAAACCTGTTCTCAAATCTCTTTAGCCAGACAAGATGTTGGAGTCAGAGCTGTTTCATCTGGTGTTGTTTTGCATATCATCATTTGGCAAGATTCTGTCCTAGCAAAGTCCAGGTTTAGAGATAGAAGGACTGTTACAATTTTTATCTGATATAAATACGAATTAGATCCATACAAACCACAGAGTATGCTGTTTTCTTCTATCTATCTAGCACAGTAAATGCAACATATCCTCACAATAACACTCACTGGATTTACACATGCTATGGAATCTGATATCACCCATATAAAAGAAACACTTTTTCATAAACTGCCTAAAATTGAAATATTTGCAAGGCTT
Organism: Stercorarius parasiticus; assembly: GCA_013396915.1. NCBI lineage: Eukaryota > Metazoa > Chordata > Aves > Charadriiformes > Stercorariidae > Stercorarius > Stercorarius parasiticus. Next base: position 68,940 of record VWZL01003745.1, read on the forward strand.
GACTTGAAATTTCTAGCAGAGGGAAAAATGGCATTAAAAGTTATTGAGTAGTCCTCATGAAAATGTGTCTGTCAGGGAAAGATTCACTTTCAGGCTGTGATCCCTTCATTCATATGTCTAAGTATAGCTTAGTACAACTGAGCAGGTTTTCAGTTTCCCAGTTTAATTACTGAAAATCTTGTCTGTTGAGCTGGTAGAGGCTGGTGAGAGATCCAGCTCTTGGCCATGCAGAGGAGATTGTCACCTGGGTCTCATTAGGCTCCCCACACTAAGCTGACCAGAAAAACAATCACTATGTTAGATGTTAAACTCACCTCTAGGTACAGCAGGCTCAATTTAGTAGCTAACAAATAGGTCACCAGAGTAGTTGAAGCTGCCCTAGGATACCCTATCTGTCCTGCAGATGCTGCTAAAGAGGGCACAAGTCTTCTTTTGGCCCTGTGTCCTATCTGCTGACACCTACACAGACCAACAGAAGTGACTTGAGGCTATTAAAAGACCTCTGCCTTCTTGGGGTGGCAGGTGAAGATGAAGTAGAAGGCCCTGGGACATTGCAAATGGCTCTACATTTGCCACTTATGTAACTGAATTTATACCGACATGCTGACAGCTGAATTTTAGGTGGTTTAATTTCGAACAGATTCCCACTTCTACCACAGGAAAAAATATAGCCTTCCTCTCTTAAGTTTAATTAATTTGCTTATTTGGGTTATTTTCAAGATCCTACATATTAGTATTTGTTTCCAAATATTCTCTTATGCTTGCTGTAACTTTATAAATTACAGAAAATTGTTTCATATTTTTCTATTTCAAAGTAATACATGGTGAATATATTCTTAAATTCATATAGCTATTAAGCATGCACAAACACACATGTAAAATATCACACTGGTCTCTTTCTTGTTTCGTTTTATTCTGTATTCATCATAGTTACTGTGAAATACTTATTACTGTATTAGGCAATGAAGTCATAAAAGAAATTTGCATTTCCTGTAGGCCATGTACTTTTTTATAGTATTAATTGGTGGATCTAACCTTGAACTCATACCCTCTAGAGGCACTTCTGTCTTAAGAACACATGTGATTTTAAGTTGACAGAACAAAGTCTGAACTCCTGAAAGGAAATACAGAACTAACTCTCAACTGTAACAATGAACTGAAATATCATCACTGTCTCTAACCCCACTCTAGAGCTACAGAGAACTCTTAAATAGAAAATACGGTACTGAAGAAAATATTTTTTTTTTTATGTCCACTGTGCATTTGATAGCTGATGGTGTGTATTTAAGCAAAAAAACAACAGGTGGGGTCAGCTATTAATTTTTGGGTTTTGCTTTTTTTTTTTTAATTGTGGTTAACTCTAAAATAGAAATGAAAGTGTTCCTATTAGCTAATGAGAAAGGATTTTTAGAGATGTGTAATGTTTTTGTAGTAGACTAAGTATAACTGGGAAAAAAAACAACAAGCTTTTGAGCATGCAAGCCCTTCTTCAGGTTTAAAATAGAAACAGAAGCCTTCAAGCTAAATATTAGGTAAGAGTAATTGCTCTGGTTTAAACTTCATTATGTTAATCATTTAGACAATTTGAAGAAAAGGCATCTAGCACTGGTGGAGCTGAGGGAGGGGTGCGTGAGATTCCTAGCTCCTACAGGAAAGACAGTTAATTATTACTTTTGGTGTAGTGAAGAGGAGGATGAAGGCTAGGCAAAATCAGTAAGCTATCAAACTGGTGTCTCTACTGAGTCTGCAATTTTTAGTACCAAGTAGAACTATAATTTAGGTCACAGGCTTGCCTTTTGAGAATACTGTGTACATCACCTTTGAATCAGGATTTGGAGGGTAGAGGGTGAGATTTCTTAGCTGTAATTATTTTAAATTCCTCTCTACTGTTCGATTTGCTTGATTTCAACATCAGAGATTACATTAAAGCATTTGCCACATGGAATTAAGTATGAAATAAGAACATATATGTGTGTGACCTATGGATTTTGTTCTGCTGTTGACGGCAAGCTGAAGGAGTAGGCAATGGAAAAGGATGTGAGAGAACTACTCTTGAGAAGACATCAGAAATTAAAAACTTTAGGAGAAGAATAAGATTTCCTTAGATTATATTGGATCATGCACATCAGTCAGACTACTTCAGGAAGCTGTATTTCTTGGGTCTACTTCTAGGATTTCAGGATATGGGTTAAATTAGTAAAATAACCTGCGAAAGAGTTTTTTTCAGTCTGAATGTAGAGTAAATTTTGAGAGAAATCCGGAGTTCAGACTAGCATTTAAGGTCTGTGGTAAGCATAACTGAAGTTTTATAACCCTCAAAATACATATCATTACCCTGCATCCCACTGTCATTTTGCCAGCCCCTCCTCTTCCATCACGTTAAATATAAACTACTTCAGAAGCTGGTATGATCTCTTGCTCACTTCAAAAACTTGATAGATAGGTCCATTTGTTCCATTGCACTAGTTTCTATCACCTTCATCTTCTAAACAGGCTAATTGATGTGTTTAGGGTTCTTGTGCTGTACTTTTCTGACTTCAAGGCTCAGTGAAGGCTCACAAGTATATTTTCACCACCACCAGCAAGCTACCAGAAGGCCTCATCAGTGTTCAGGCCACTTCATCGTTGTTGTGATGACTGTGCTGATGGTTAAGCTATCTTCATATGCCATTGTGCAGATCGGTATTGTATGGTTTTTGTCTCCATATTTTCTCTCTTTTTTGCTATCACGTCTTATACTGAATTTTTAAATAAACTTGGGATCTAGTTATTCTTTTCTAATTTCATACAGTTCAGTCCTGGTCATCTATACTAAAACAGATTTTGATTTTCACAGTTAAACATTGCAGGAAATAATCAGAATGATGCTATTACTGGAAGCTGCGGACATAAATCTTTGGAGAGTTTCTTCTGATTTGCAGATTTTTGCCACTGAAAGTATCCTTGAGGACTTAACAAGAAACTTAGAAAAGTATGTCATGGGAAACCTGTAAAATATGAGGACCAATATTAAAACTGGCACATCATGCATGTTTAAGCTTTCTAAAATCTATAGTTATTTGCATCTAATGAACAAATGCATCACGGTCCTAAAAGATCATCTACCATCTATGTAACAATTAGTTTGTCAGACTTTCTATTGCAGGCAAGATGAGGAAAAAGAGGAAACCCTGAATGTTAAAGAAAATGGTGGATCTTCTTTTGTAGTATGATCCATCCAAAAGAGATACTACCAACGCACACACAAACACAAAGTAAATACCTGAGTTGTTGATGGAACTCCAGTTTGTAGGGGTTTTTTTATCCCTAATGAGTAATTTCTAATGTTTAATGTGCATAAATATGAATAAAGATTTCACATATCATTCATCAGTTCGAAAACATTGTTAGAAAATTATGACATTGAGGTGAGATCTCTGTCAAGACACTTGATATTTTTACTGGTTTTATACATAATAGAATTAAACTGATTTGTAAAAATTAATTGGTGGATTTTGAGAGGCAGCAAGGTAAAAATTTTAATCTCCTAAAATGGCAAGTATTGCTTGCTGCCCACTTGAAATTACTGAGTGGCATATAAGGACTAGTGAATAATGATAAAACAACAATTTCTGCTTAATTATTTAATATTAAATGTGGAATTGCACAAAGTTTGGGAATAATACCTTTATTAGCTTTCTCTGAATAAAGCCAAGAAGAAATTACTCTTGTTATTAGTATCTCAGTCATAGCTGTTCATTGATAGCACAGAAAAAAGGTACAAAATGCTTCCAGCTTTCTTTAATTCCCATCTACTTTACTAAAATACTGGCAATTAGTCTTGTCATACAAAACACTTTAACACTGTTGATTTTGTATTGTGCAGCTGAAAATTACAAAAAAATAACAGCATTTAACTGTTTCAAAAGCACCAGACCACACCATGAGCCACTGAGGTAGCTTTTTGTTCTCTGCTGTGCTTTCTGAAAGGGGAAAATTTATCTTGGAAATATGCTGAATAGTTCTAAATAATTTAGGTAGCTGCAAGTTGGAAAGCATACCAGATAACAAGCAAAGCTTACAGGATTTTTTCCTGTGATGGCGTGCTCACCACCCCGCAGGCGCCACCCTGACCTTTATCTCCCATAACCCTGTCCAAGTGATAACCAGCTGTGGTAGTCATAATGGGCGCATCTAGTCATGACACTGGCACCTGGCTCAACATGGTTTCGGTGAGATAGATAACAACACAATAGCCAAGGGCTAACTTGAGCAATGCTGGTGCTGTGGTCAATATGCAAATGTGACTATAGGTCTTACCCCCATAAATAGTGAACAGCCCAAGACACCTTTGAGCTCTCCTGCATGGCAACAGGCTGCACACCAGGATCTCCCATTGAGCAAGGATGCCCACTCAAGGTTACTTCTCAAGATTCCTTGCCACAACAGATCCCCAGCAAGTGACTAATAACATGCTAAACCTTGAAATCTTAGCTAAGTGTTATAAAGGATTGATTGCACATATATAATCCTTTAGACATAAACCGTTGATCAAGGCTGGGACTAGGACTGGATCCAGCCGCGCTTAGACTTTTTGAGTGGTATGTCTCATAAAGACAAGTCCTATGAAGTGCTCAGAATTTTTCCAAAGAAAAACACCTTTTTCTAGAGTGTTTCTGGTAATTCAAAAAAGTGTGGCTTATGTAATGAGTAGGGTAGGGTTTTCCAGGTTTCAAAGGTAAAAAAGTGATGGCAAAGCCTGCATATTTTCTGAGAATAAATTATGAATGATAGAATGACAGAATCATTTAGGTAGGAAAAGACCTAACCATTAACCTAACACACTGCCAAGTCCACCAATAAACCATGTCCCTAAGCACCACATCTACATATCTTTTACATACCTCTAGGGATGGTGACTCAACCACTTCCCTGGGCATGCTATTCCAATGTTTGATAACCCTTTCAATGAAGAAATTTTTCCTAATATCCAGTCTAAACCTCCCCTGGTGCAACTTGAGGCCATTTCCTCTTATCCTTTTGCTTGTTACTTGGGAGAAGAGACTGAACTCCTACCTCGCTACAACTTCCTTTCAGGTAGTTGTAGAGAGCAATAAGGTCTCCCTTCAGCCTCCTTTTCCCCAGGCTAAACAACCCCAGTTCCCTCAGCTGCTTCTCGTAAGACTCGTACTCTAGAGCCCTTACTAGCTTTGTTGCCCTTCTTTGGACATGCTCCAGCACCTTAATGTCTTTTTTGTGGTGAGGGGCCCAAAACTGGACATAGTACTTGAGGTGGGGCCTCACCAGTGCCAAGTACAGGGGAACGATCACTTCCCTAGTCCTACCTCACCACACTGTTCCTGATAGAGGCCAGGATGCTGTTGGCCGCCTTGGCCACCTGGGCACACTGCTGGCTCATATTCAGCCAGCAGACGACCAACACCCCCAGGTCCTTTTCTGCCAGGCAGTTCTCCAGCCACTCTTCCCCAAGNCCAGTCACTCTTCCCCAAGCACTGCATGGGGTTGTTTTGACCGAAATGCAGGGCCCAGCATTTAGCCTTATTGAACCTCATACCATTGACCTCAACCCATCAATCCAGCCTGTCCAGATCCCTCTGTAGACCCTTTCTACCCTCAAGCAGATCAACATTCCTGCCCAACTTGGTGTCATTTGCAAACTTACTGAGGGTGTACTTGATCCCTTCTTCCAGATCATTGATAAAGATATTAAACAGAATTTGTCCCAGTACTTAGCCTTGGGGAACAGCACTTGTGACCAGCCGCCAACTGTATTTAACACCATTCATCGTCACTGTCTGGGCCCAGGCATCCAGCCAGTTTTTCATCCAGCAAGGAGTACACCCGTCCAAGCCACAAACAGCCAGTGTCTCCAGAAGAATGCTGTGGGAAATGGTGTCACAGGCTTTAGGAAAGTCTAGGTAGAAAACATCCATGGCCTTTCCCTCATCCACTAATGATGTCAAGATGTATTTACAGTTTATGTTATTCGGTGGCCTTTTGGCCATACATTTCCTTCATCTCAAGATTTATTCTTAGGGGTGTCACAGGAGTTGCTGAAGGAGTTTTTTAAACAACTTCACATCACCTGTGAGATAATGGCCACATCAGACTAGAATACATCATCAGAGTGATGCAGCTTAATAGCGGCAGAGCAGAGACACAATCTTTCCATCAAGTCATTGAGAAATGGAAAAAGGGGACCAAACCCAGCATTACTTGAAAGTTAGTATCTAGACGATGGAAACACATGTCCAAAAATACTGAATATTTTTCTGTTGCCATCATCTAAAGTGAATGACAGTGGAGCTAGTAAGTACAGTAACCTCAGCAGATGTCTGTTATACAAACTTTAATTTCTCTGCTGTAGAAGCTAAACCACCTGTGGACAATGCAAGTATCAAAGTACATAAAGAATGAAGTAAATTCCTATACATAACCAGACCCACAGCTTCCACTCAGTTTTTTGTGGGTTGTTTTGGTGGTGGGTTTTTTTCAGTTTTGTGTGGGGTTTTTTGGGGTATCTTTATTTTATTTCAAAATATGTCATGTTTAATAGATCAACTACAAAAGGCTGCTTCCCCTCATAAATGAATCATATACTGCTTGAGAGGTACAGCGAAGAATTCATAATTATGAGGTCATAAAAAGCATTCTGCAGCCTCACCTGCCTTCAAGTACAAGTTTGATCAAATAATCAAGTGACTTAAGTAATCAGGAAACTGATTGTTAAAATCAATTAAAGCACTGCTTAATTTGTTTCTCAGCAGCTATCCTTGGCTTTAGATTTCAGTTAATAATTTCTTTTAATTCCTCTGCTGCCACTATAGAAAGTATTGGCAGAGCCCATATAGTTTATTTAATCTGACTTTCTGATGTTTAACAGTGTTTGGTTCTGGCTTTACAGCAGATTTCAAATGGTGGAATAAAACAGACTTTTCTTGCACCGTCATTAAAGCTCTTTCTGGATATTGAATGGAGTCTCTTCAGGGCTGGCTATGTGATCAGTCTTCAGATTCCCCATGAAATCCTTTATCTGTTCTCTGATTTATCTCAAATGTACAGAATAACACAATGCCAAAAATTTGGAACAAAAAAATATAATTAGATTTCTGCTGTCTCTCCATTGTTTGAATTTTGTACATCTAGCTGTCCCAAAAACAACAGCTTACTGTAGGTCTACAGTAACAGAAAACTAAGCAAAACACATCAAGATATGACTTAATATATTGTGAATCTAAACTGTTTCTAATTTTGTCTGCCACAAAGGAAACCGAAAGAAACAATATTAACATGAATAAGGACAGGGTTGAACAGTAGGAAGTAAAAATGGTTATAGCAAAAGTTAGAGAAGTTTCCTTCTAAACAGCAACGTTGAGGATCTACAGTTCCAATTTTGTATTATGGAAACAGTATGTGTTCAAAACTTTTGAAAAAACAACGCTCCTCAATTTAGGAGTCTGAATTCAAGTTCCTAATTTCTAGAGTCATGGGAGAACTCAAGCGCCGATTACACTGACATCACTAGTTCCCAGCACTGTATCTTCACATTAGAACAATTAAAATCAAGTCCAAAAATGGTCCAAAACAAGATTCATAAGCAGAAAAGAGGCTGAACTGTAACAAACCAAATTTAAAAAATTCTGTGGAATCTGTATTTTTGTGAAGTATTTGCAGGACTCACTTCTCAGTCTCATGAATCCCATTTGTTACTTCTAAAGATCATTAGCAAATTCATAACATTTCAATGCTATCTTAAAAGGAAACAAATAAAAATGAAAATTCCCTTTTGGAAAACTTTTTTCACTTTGGGAAGTGTCCCGGATATAATCAAATTACCAGAAATCACAGTCACTCCCAGATTTCATGAAACTTCTTAGAGACCCTGTAATGGGTATTTCAGATTTCACATTGTCTGTATTGACATAATCAATACAGTGAGTTATATTCAGGTGTAGAAGCATCTCAGAAACACTCTACCATACTTCAAGGTCATCTCTTGCTACATGAGAGAGGGCTCAGGGAAGAGACAGGAAAATTAACTTTCATTGTGCTACATGCATTGTAGAAAGAGACTCTTTGAGCTCAATTTACTTTGGAATGAGTTATTACTTTGTCACAACTTAGACACACATGATTAAAAAAGAGATGAGACATATCTAGTTCAGATACTACTATGTTAAGATGAACTGAATGGGTTGGGTATCTGAAATGGAAAAACTGACCAGTAAACAAGCTATAATATCTTTAAAACCCAAGAAATCCTGTCACAGAACTAGTTACCCTAGAAGTAATTGAATATGCTGGTTCTGTGCTGAACTGTAGGCTGAGAAGCACAAGGATGTACTTCACAGTTTTTCATGGGAGTAATGACTGGTAAGCTAATCTTGATATAGTTGCAGGTAAAAGCTGGTCAACTCAAGTGGTTTAAACCTAGTAAAGATCAAAGAAGTTTATAGATTTATTAACAATGTGTAATTGATTGTAAATCAGTGACATATATAGTCAGGATCAATATCAACAATACAAGAGATAAACCATTACATTAGACACTTAAAAGCAAACAAACAAAATGCTAGCATTAAGGAATTTATGCTGCTATGTAGCTAAAGTTGTGCTATTCTGAAAGAGATGACAGAAGTTTTGAATATTTAATTGATACTGAAACAGAGACAATAAGGAATAAACCTGTGGTAGAAGATACTCTCAGCCTATCTGACATGCCTGGCTTACCCTAAAATTGTAGGAACTTTGTCAAAAGAAACAAGTGATCGTATTCCATAACTAGTTAGTGGAAAAAGAATAGTGCTATTAAATGCCTTCATAGAGGGATTCTAAGCCAGCTAAGTTCAGATATTCAGATAAAGTAGACGGGATAGCCCTTTGGACCTCTTTAAAGTCACCCAACTCTCTCACCATTGAATATGTGATATAAAAGCCGCTGGGTATGTAACTTTAGGCAAAAACTTGGGAGTCTAAGTTAGGCATTGTACATAATGCTCAATATTCTTAACAGTGACATCAATTCCCATCAAGCAACTTATTATGTGAGATCATTAGGATAACCTTTTAGATTGTATTCCTTGTTGTTTGTTTGTTTGTTGTTTTGGGGGGGTTTGTTTGTTGTTTTTTGGGGGTTTGTTTGTTTGTTTGTTTGTTTTCCTGGAAGTAGGGCAAGATTTGCTAACAAATAGAAAAATCCAGTTAAATAGGAATTAATTTGTTATAATACTATGATCATTTTCTGTGTCTGACTGAAGAAGATGATCACAGTGGTGCTTTTTAGTCTTGCAAATCTATAAACTGACATACTTTTAGAGAAATTCAGAATAGTTATAAGGTTAAGAGCATGAATAGATGATTTGTATGACCGATACCCCACTGTCTTTTATGATAATAGATTTAGGTATACATGACAGTATGTAATGGCCAGTGGCATGCATTAGAAAATCTCCTTTTATATCTTTACATTTCTATCTCTGTAAAGAAATTCATGAAATGCCTAACAGAACAATAAACAGATGTTCGTTCTTAGCCAGAAAAAATGTGAAGCTAGGATTCTTTCCAAGCCAAATGGAGGTGGGGAGGGGTGCGTTGGGTAGGTAGAATTAGAAGATTTTACCACCAACCTAAAGAATACAGTCAGGAGGAGGAAGATGAAAATCTCATTTTCCTGTTGAAGGTAGATGAGAATGACTGTCTCACTGGAAATGAAAGAACGAAGAAAAGAAAGGGCCTTCACTGTGTTACCTAGTTCTTAGGTTTGGATTTTAAAAACTTCCAATCAAGAAATGCTTAGATTTAAGGTTTCTTATCATCTAGACAGAGTGTTGAACCTTTTGCACTACACAAAGACTACTTTCTGCTGCCTTTTTTGAAAGAAAAGGTTGGGCTATTTATCTGTTGCTATAGATACAACTTAGTCACATAAATGTAGGAAGCCTGTAGATTCCTAACCACTCAAAGATACTTTGTTCAGGCTGTATTGGGCTACCAAAGTCTTCACGACAGTCAGAATTCCAGGTGCGTGCCTCAATTTCAATGTTTCCTATTTTTCTGTTTGCCTATTCACTTAGGAGACTTACACATCTGATTCATTATTATGAATTTTACCCTTTAAAATATTAGCACCAATTATAAAATTTATTATATACCAGCTGAAAACACTTTTTGTGAGCCTTGCTCTCCTTTGGCTTCAGATCTCAAAGGTGATTTTACCCAACCCAGGTGTCTTGGTATACAGAATAATGCCTATAATACTGAATTAGATAAACTGACATTTAAATATCTACCTATTGTACTGTTCTGCAAGACAGTTAATATTTCTGATGTTCAATTGGGACTAAATTATTTTCAATCCATATTTCTGCAAGTATTTCTTGGGAAAGATATACCTACTTAAGAAACTCATCTCTATAGGTTTAACTATTTGTGCTCTTTACTCTTAGCTGTTGACTTCTGTTTATAATGTAACTTAGGCAGAAAATGGTCAGCTAGCATTGCAACAATTTGCATGTTCATCCTGAGGTAAGTAGATGTCAAAGATTGCCATTATAAGTGGTAGTCGCAATATTGTAGCAGTTAGGCTATTTAGAGTGTCATCAGGAGAAAGTGCATTCTGCCTTTGGCTAGTATGAAATTTATCGGCTTTTGTGAACCTGGAATAATGTGGTGATTACAAAATTTCTCTGTGCTATGGCAGAGCCAGCCTTTAGTCTGCAATCAGCCAATTCTATTTATATTCCAAGAATCTATTTCAACCTATTACAATCTATTTCCAAGTTAATAATGTCATCCCAGGTCCTTTGGGGTGGAAATCAGCTCATATATTAAGGCATTTGAATTGAGATTTGTAAATATATTTGCCAGCATCCAGCTAGATGTTTGATTGAATTTCCTAGACGTAGGTATCTAGTGCAGTCTGAAATATCTTAAGATATCCAATAAATCCATACAAGGCTGGGAAACAGGACAGTGATCCAGTGGCAGTTTTGTGCACTTCTAGAATGCAGGTGGAAGCTCAGCAGTTATTCTGGTTGTTTCAAATGAGAAACTATGTTAGATAAGAATCACACATACATTTTTACCTTAGAATAAACTGAATAACATTCTCTGCTCTGTCACCTGTGCTCAGAGGTAAACTGCTCATCTGAACTCTACACGTATTTGACCTACTATAAAAGCCTAAACACCTACTTGTGCAAAGACCTTATATTTAAACACCTACAATTCAATGTGATTTTTAACCCATTTGTCTTGATAGACATGTAGTCTCTCCTGGTGCATTTTGAAACTTCCTGTATTCATCCCCATGGAAAACTGAAATATGGGTAACAATAAATTCTGATTTCATACTAAATATCCCTATTTTTCTTCTATTCCTTCTTTGAAAATAGAATAGAAAAAATGTGAAGTCAGTTTTCCCATATCTGTTAACACATAAAATTTAATTTGCCGTAAAATTTCAGTTCTAATTTATCCTTGTGTAGCCTATAAATAGTGTTTATTTTTCTTATATTTCTTTTGGTTTGTTCAGTAGAACATCCTCTCAACATCAAATAATAATAGCTGCATAATCATCCAGACTATTCTGACCCTACACTACCTAAAAGATAATGTATTGATTGATTACCTACAAAAGAATATTCCAAATTGTTTCTAGAAAATATGCTAGATTGTTTTGTGTCTTCTGTCATTTTATGAAACAACAGCAAAAACAATATGCTGCATTGAAAATATTTTCATTAAACTATCTGTTTTCCCCATTTTTTAGCAACAATAGTTATGGTTATGAAAGGTGATGTTGGCATTTTATTTTATAAAAAAAATAATATTGCAATCTAGCACCCAATATATTAAATGTTGTCCTTATCTTGTCATTATTTGTATTTGAAATACTAAAACATAATGCAAAATTAACTTGCTACTGGTGGAAAGAATATACTTCCATAGCAGGTAACACATTTTAAAGAATACTCAAGAAGTTCACCAATTTTAAAGGGCAGTATATTCATAACCTGAACCAAAGTTCTTGTGCTGCTTTATCTGAAGGTTATCTCATCAGGAACTTGAAAATTCTCACTCAGGTGCATTTTTTTTATTTTCTTGAAACTTCATTTCAATTCCTTTTTTTTTTCTCTCCTCAGCATCGGTAAAGGATAAGATGTAGGCTGTTGTAGTCAAAGACATGAATAAAAGTCAAGAGAGGCCAAAGATAACTTCCATAAGGCTAACTTGATTTATTCCATACAGACATTTTTCCATATGCTTTATTCTGTGTTTGCTCTTTTCTTGCACTTGCTTTCCATATGGCAGTCCCTCCTCCCAAAACCTGTTTCCTCTTTCAGTAGCATCTGAGGTTTTTGAAAAGTGATGAAAATGTGGATCTACAGTTAAGAAATTTGTAATTATGTGGTTGTAAGGACTGGAACTGATGATGAAACTGCTTATTTCACAGCCTAAATAATAATAAAAGAGATACTTTAAATTTATTCCCATGCAGGTAATACATCAGATTACAGTCTTCTTCATTCGAAGTGTTCAAGTACATGGACAAAATCAAAATGCAGTTTGAAAAAGAAAGTTCATTTGTGGTAGTAAATAAACCACAGGGACAGGTAGAGAAAACAAAAACATCCTGAAATACATACTTGTATCCATCACTAAATCTAGTTGAAGTATGGAGTTTTTTTAACAAGTTGCAAGATGGCTGTCATCCTCTTTGAATATCATGTCCTTTACTTACTGCTTCACTTCCTGAGATTCCTGTTAGATTTATTGCTGCAACTTCTTTGTCTGTTGTTCTGCCTCAAAGACTGCAAAATCTTAGCATTACATTGTTACATGTATATCATACCAATCCTCTCAGATATTTTACATCATCACACATATACCTACAAAGTTCTTTTCCTATTTTGTGACCATACTATTAATCTCATTTTTCCTTCTTCTGCTTCTAGTTTCTTTTGCTTATACCAAAATTGGTTTTGGTTTTAATTTGTCAATATTATTTATTCCAGAGTATGTTTGTAGTGTTTGTGTCAACAGAGATCTACTATGACATATAATATCAACATTTGTCCTTTTTGAGAAAACATTTTTATTGAATGTCAATTTATAGGTCCCAAATAAAACTTGAGATGCTTAGTCCTGTTTTTATAAATTTTTTTTCAAATGAATAATACTGCATTCTTCCAAATTAAACCACCTTTAAGTCTTATTTCAAAAGCCACATGCTTGAATGGCTTTATGCTTCTAAGATTTCAGCAGAGTAATTTTTGAGTAGAGTAATTTTGCCCAAAGAAGATAGCTTTTTTTTTTTATTGTTATTGAACTTTTGTAGGTAAATAAACAGCTGGAATAATGTGAAATTAATAATAATCTTGCAAAATGTGTTGATCCTCTTTTTGGAATAAAAATAATTTGTCTTCTGTGCTTCCAATACAATTTTAAAATTATGAATATTTACAGTAAAATGTTTCACACAGTAGTAATCTTTCATCTTAATATGAAGAACTAATGGCACTGTCTCAATAAGACTTTTTCTTATGAACTATTGACCTACACAGTCCTTGCAAGAAACTGTTTCCACATTTTCCTTCTATATCTCAGGCATGTTTTTCCAGCTAATATGAAATCAACAGCAGATGGCATTTGAGTTAGAGACACAATGTTCCTTTGAAAATAAGGTGTTTTATTATAGCATTGGCCTTGGTAGTAAGCATTCTGTTCCCTGCTTTCCTTCTTGATCTGGAAGTTCTCTCAGGTGTCATATGTATATTTCTACTGAAGTGCTAATTCTGTCTCTCAAGACTCTTTTACTGATTTCCTGTCCTTTCATACTTTTCAAGTACCTCTTTTCTTTAAATGATAATTTAAGATTTCTCAGAAGCCCAGTCACAGTTAAATCACTTCAGACCTAATTAAATAGAAACACAATGCTTTATGTTTTACATAAAGTATGCTTTAAGTAGCTTTAAGAGATAAAAAGATCATACCTTAAAAAAAGTTTGTTTTGAAGTCATTTAAGATGCCACTTTCTCTACTGGGTTACTTCGTTTACCACCTGAAACTGAGAAGACAATTGATCAAATATTTTTTTGCTTTTCTTTAAGTAAATACTGTCTTTTGAAAATAGTCCATTGTCTTGGTTTGAGGTAGAACAGAACCAATTTTCTTTTCAGTAATTTGGGCCAGCCCAGCCCAAATCACAACATTCACTCCAGCAGCAACAAGAATTGTCAGCTGGCAGTTATCCCAACAAGTAATTTCCATATTGTCAACAACTCTGACAGTAGAGACTTCCTTATAATTACCAGTCACTCTGTGGCTGAAGCAACTTAGAGCTCTAAAAGACCCTGCAAACAGAACCAGAAACAAAAAAAAACCCAAAAAACAAACCAATCCACCAAACACACACCCCCCTGCCCCAAACTAGTTGTGGTGGAAATGTACTAAGTTGGAACTGGAAAAATAATCAGGGACATTTTTGAGGCTTAAAATAAATTACTTTCATTCTATCCACACAGTGTGTTTATGTACCTATTGTAGTTGGTAGAAATAAAAAGTCACTTTGAGATGACAATTCATCCCACTTATTTCAGGATGCAATGAATTGCCTTGAAGGAACGAATCATGCCCATCTTTCCCATTTAGTACAATGTAACCTAGACAAATGGCTTAGATTATATCCCTACTTCTTAATGACTGAAGTTTAGGTAAGATGAATTGTACATGAATTCCACAATGTGTGTGAAATTCTGGAGAACTCTGAAGTATTGCATGAAAGTACTTTTTGCCATGAATGTAAATGATTTTAAATCAAGAGCAGCAGGCACAAAGGTGTCCTTCATTTGCTATAAAGTCTAAGGATTCCCTTCCCCTCTCTGGTTTGCATAAACACTACTTTTTCTTCAAATTTCTATTGTTTTTTTTTTATTTATTTATGCACACAGGAACATTTGATTCCTAGACAGATGACATTAGAAACACTTCAGTGAGCACTATTTTCAGAATCTCTTGTGGTGGAGTAAATATAATGCGGAAAGAGAGAATTTATGTTTGACATCCAAAATCTTAAGATTAAAACAAACCAAAAAAACCCCTAATTGCAATGAATTGTAATAACAAACACACAAACAAACAAAAAAACTCTTTGTCTTCTGGATTGTGAGCCTTCTGTGAACTGAAAGTACTTCGGAGAAGCAGCTAGGAATGCTAGAATATTACTTTTTAAAGACAAATATTGTAACCTGAAAATTATCTCTAAAAGCATATGAATGCAGCAGCTATGACTACAAGGGAAAAAGAGTTAAAACAAACAAAAAAACCCAGTGCAAAATATCTTGAGGTTTAATTTTATGAGAGTGGCCACATTATCACTTTCTTCTAGCAAGAAATAAACTAATGAAACAGTGCACTTAGTATAGCTATTCCTTACAGTATCAGAAGAGCTAGACTTTGTGAAACATATCTTTGGGTTAAAATCAGAGGTCTTTCCTATACCAGCTGTATTTATTCCACTGACTACAACAAATTCTGGTGCAGGCCTTTAATAAGTCACTTGATGTACATTGACAAGAATCATTATCTGAGTGAATTGCTAATTGATTTTTTTTTTTCAGGTATAAAACATTCTATTTCATATAGGATCAATCACATTGCTCATATTCAATAATCACAGTGTAGTTTTCCTGTTATAAAATGAATAATACTCTTTAAATATTCAGACCTTAAGAAAAAATTCTATTATGCATTATTCTTGAAGTAATATGAAGGAAAAATTGACTGACACTGATATAATAGAATGCCATCAATATTTTCATTTTAAATAGAATTATGCTTCAAATTACATTCATCACTTGAAACACAGGAGAATAGTTCTTAAATTAGTTTAAAATAAAATGGTTCATGCTAACTTTCATATATAAGGGACATTTCCAAATAAGCAGCTTTGGTTTTGTGCTCTATCTGTTTGTTTACACCTGACAGATTGAGAACTCCACGTGTTGGGAAATTTCAGCATATATAAAACTTCTCACTCACCCGTTGTACCACCATATGGAAAGGCATGCCAGAAGCAGAAACAAGAACTTGTTTCACAGAGCAAATCTCCACTGAATCACCATCTTTTGGGAAGAGAGCTGTTCCGAACGCTGGCAAGGAAAACATTGGCACAAAAATGCAATCTGGGCATACTAATTGACTGCCCAGTGAATTCCCATCTCTTTCTCTCTGGGTATCTCTTTCTGACTTCATGAGACAGTGGAATGAGATGTCACCTCTTACTCATGATGAAACTTTGAATTTTAACCTTAACATTCATGATTAGGAATCTCTCTAAAATTGTCAATAGTCTCCAGATACTGGTCAGTGATGTTTCTGCCCTAAAAGAATACTGCAGTAAGTTTGAGCAAAGCATTTCAGCATTTGACATAGTTTTCTCTTGGCAGGGTGGGGGTAGGGGGGAGAGAAATTGTCTTCAGTCCTTCGCATGTCTTTCATAAGGTGGTTTCCTGCTGAATTTTGTAATTCACGTGATTTCAAGACAGAAGGATTATTCTGGTCCTTTTGAGGGATATCTGGATCCTGACAATGAAAAGGACAGATAATTTGTGGTATAGGTGTGATTGCTTTTTTTTTTAATTGATGATTCTTTTTAAGCTCTACTGAACTTAGTTTCTGTGAAGAAAATAAATTTAAATTTCATCTCACATAGATCTGTTTTCTTCATTTCTTGGTTAAGCTTCTCCTGTGGCTTGAGTAATTTATAAACTTCTGGTGAATCTGAAATAAAAGCGATATCACAAAAACTTGCCTTGCATGAGTGTCTGACAGGAAAACAAAATGGTCTATAGTCAGTCTGTAGATTTGTCTTACAGAAGTTTTTTACAGTCTTCTATTTACATCCATGTCACAAGTGAATTTTAACTGGGGCAGATATTTCTGAAGGTACTTTTAAAATGGTCTCCTATTGTTTACTTCCTTGTTTGTTTTTTTTTGTTTTGTTTGTGGTGGGGTTTTTTTTGTTTGTTTTTAGATTATATCAGATTTACTTAGTAAAGTGCTTTCCACTATGTGGTAGGTTAGTCTTGGCTAACAGCCAAACTCATACCCAGCTGCTCAGTCACTCCCCCTACTTCAGTGGGATAGGGAAGATTATAGGAAAAAAGTTGGAATGAGAAAGCTCCTGCATTGAGATAAACACAGAGACTTTGCTTATTTTATTGGATGTAGGTTGCCAGGTCTGTCAGTGAGGGGGGCTGCAGGGGTTGTCTCTGTGAGAAAAGGTCAGGGGCTCCTCTGTGCTGGACAGATCCAGTTCCATCCATCTCTTCAACAGACCCACTGCAACCAAAGCTGAGCCCATCAATGATGCTGGTGGTGCCTCTGATAAAATATATCTAAGAAAGGGCAAAACACTGCCCAAAAAGTGTAAGGAGTCAGGAAAAAAATGTGAGAAAAAATCCTGCATCAAAGAAGGAGCGGGAGGAGGTGTTCCAGGTGCTGGAACAGATATTCTCTGGCAGCCCACAGATAGAAAGGACCCACACTGTAGCAGGTTAAAAGTGTGAAAGAGGAAGGAGCAGTAGAAAGGAACTTTTATGAACTGACTAACTCCCCATATCCAGTCCCCCAGTGCTGCCTGTGGAGGAGAGAGACAGGGGAATCAGGAAGCAAGGAGTGAAGCTGAGCCTAGGAAAAAGGACGTGGGGGGACGAGGTGCTGTTTTAATTTCTCTTTGTTTTTCACTATCCAACTCTATTTTAATTGTCAATACATTAAATTACTTTTCCCCGAGTCTAGTCTATGCTGTCCATAATAGTAATCGGTAAGTGATCTCCTTGCCTTTATCTTGACCCATGAGCTGTTTCATCTTATTTTGCCTGTCATCTTTTGAGAAGGAGGACTGAGAGAGCATCTGGATGGGTGCACTTTCTTAAATATGGTTTTTCAGAGGTGGTCCCATCTTGGCTGCAGGGCTCAGCTGTAACTTGTGGTGGGTTGGTTGGAGTCATCTGGAAGCACCAGTGTCCAGCACAGGGCAGCCCCAGCCTCTCCTCACAGAGGCCACTCCTAAAGCCTCCTTGCTTCCAACACCAGGGTACCTGAGCCCAATGAACATTGTGTGACAGTTGTGAAGTCAAGCATAAGAGAAGTAGATGTATTGTTAATGCAGACATTTTGAAACACTCATTGTCTCAGTTTTTCTAGAGGTAACTTTTTCAATTTGGGGATGGAATTTTGTCTATATTATTGTAAAAGTTAAATATAGGTTTGCCCATTCACATTGGTGCTTGGATGAAATGCACGTTGGTTAACAACTAATATTTGAATGTTTTAAAAGACCAAAGCAGAATTTTGTGCAAGATATTTGTTGGCTTTCCTGTTCACCAGTGTTGTTTACTACTCTTAAACTGATTAGATGCTTTCCCCAATGATTTTCTTACTATCCGCTTATATGCCATTCATAATGAACGAGGGTTTATACGTAAGGTACAGAAAGAAAAAAAAGAAAATGGGAAATAAAAAAAATCTCATTGTTTTCTTAACAGACTTCAAAACTGAGTAAATATTCATTGCAATACAAGCTCCACCGTTACTTTCTGATTACAACTAGGTAATGCTTTGGAAACTGTTAATTAAACACTCATTCAATAAATAAATAAACAAACAAATAAATAAAGTTCTTGGTTTGGAAACATTGCTAGGATTATTTCATTTGGCTTTATCACTTTGACCCAGGATTTCTGTTCACTGTTATTTCATTTCTAACATAGTTTGGTTTTTTTTTCAATTTCATTTAGAGTCGGTACTGGAAAAATACCAATTTCTTTGTAGTTTGTCACATGTTATCAATGGTGAGAATTCATTAGTCAGAAACATGTAGCAGTTTGAAAACTGCCTATTTTATTTGTTAAACTGAAGAACAAATAACATCTTCAATGAAAAAAATCATAAGCAATAGTTTTTGGAGAGTAGTTTTCTGTTATCACGTACTCTATGGTTCTGACTGCTGTGTGAGATAGACAGTAACTGTTTAATTCCACCTGCTTCCATGCAGTATGCTTTCCTGTCTCCAACAATTCTCGCAAAAGAGACAAAAAATAAAAAAGCACGCTGTTTCACTATCAAAGAAAAGCAAAGTGGCTTTTTCTGCTGCTGTTGCATGAATGATGTTGCATCATCATTCCTCATAGTGACTGAGAGATGTTAGTGGAACAAGGACACTGACACATGTGACTGCTTACCTGAAGCATTTTTTCTGAGGCATTTTAGAAGAAACAAAGCAAGAAAGGAAGAGCTGTAGCTTCACAAGATGAAAAGCTGATATCCTACATCTTTGAACTCCAAGAATTGAAGTGAAATGAGGAAATTTTGCCCAACGGCAGAACATTCTAATGAAGACTACTATTTTAATTAATAACAGTCAAATAATTTAATGGTTGTAAAAATATCTTTGATGAGGAAAATAGCATACCCACATTTAGTCTAGAATTATGCAACTTTTCCTCTGTTAGCCATAATGTTCACAGACCTCAGTTTAGAGTCCATCATCTCATTCTTTAGTAAATTCAATTTGCCCGGCTACATGTTAGGTGGAAAAAAGAGCTATGAGAGAAAGGCAAAAACAGAGAATAAAGAAGATGGGAAAAGAAGTTTCCTTTTACACTGCTTTCATTTTGTCAGATTTTTTTTTTATTAGTAGCTGAAGAATGATGTGTAAGCATGAACACTGCCTTTCCCATCTTGTCTTCTTTATTAGTTCTGTATTTGTAGACTTTCTCTATTGCAGTGGATTGCTGTAGGATTTTAGTCACTTAAATGAAATAGAATTTCTTTACTGTGATTTATGTAATCTCACCAAAGGTATATTAAGTGCGAGAAAGACAATTTTAGATGCCAAAGTCTTTTTGTCATACCCTAGCTAAGAAGAAAAAATCAATTTGATTACAACCGTTAGTCCAAAGCTAATAAAAATTTCCCCTGAAGATGTGTTCTAAATAATGTGGTGAGTTGTCTTATGCAACATTGCATTAACTAGTTAAATAAAAAGTTTAAAAGTTCAGGCTAGATAATTACATGCAATTGCAAGGCCTTTTTGTGTTTAAAAGGTTAAAGAATAATAGATTTTATTATATTATCAGAGGAACACAATATTTTGTAACAAGTAGAACTCTAATTTAAATAATTTTGTAACTTTTCAAAGAATCCAGTAGTTTATACAGTTGGGCAAAGATCCCTTAGGAGTGTTATTTTTTCAGAACACACTTTTACTACCATAAGTAGATTAATGTCTATCTTAATTTAAAAATATTACAGTTTACTGCCACTGAAATTACTGAGGAAATTTGTCAAAATCTTGGTATGCAGAAGTAAAACAAACGAAACATTGTCTTCATAGGATAAAAAGTCCTTTTGTTCATCACTGTAGATTTCTTTGGAAGTTTAAGTTCATTATGACCCCATTTGGCACTTCAGTTACAAGTACTAGACTCTGGTCAAAAGATACTGCTACATTCAATTTATTCACTATGTAAGACTGAAGACAAAACTGAAAATCTGCAAAATCCAACAGCTTCTGAGTCATTTTCTCCTTGGCAGTGAGCAAGTAGATCTTTCTATTTACTTGCATACTCATCCTTTGTGCATTTTGCTTCCATGACCTTTTTTCTCAACTCAACTATGTTTTCCTCTGTTAATCCAAAATTGTTTTATTAACTGAATTAATGAAGTACTAGTCATCTTTCTTGCAAAAAATTAAGACTCTTATAATTCATATTAAATTATTTTATTTCTACTAAACTAAAATTTTCAGCTCTACTGGAGATGAAAAACTACGAGCAAAGCTACAGCTACACTTTAAATGAAAGGAGATAGAAAATTGTCATGTGTTATTAAGAAAGATTATCTTTAAGGGAGGAACCTCCAGTGATTTTTTCCACCTTTGGGTCTAGTTTTAGTATCTTCTTCTGTCATCTCATCTGACTGCAAGATACTGTCTCTACATCAGCTGGCCAAACTGTTTCTGTCCACACATCTGAACTGGATTGGGGAACTGAACCAATCAAAGGAGAGAAAAAAAAAAAAAAAAACCACCAAAAAAACCCAACCACCAAACCATCAGATTTTGATAGCTTTGAAAATTTCATGATCTAGTTCAGTATGTGCTTGCACGAAAAATTTTGCTGGAAAGGTGAAAGATGCATTAGAAGGGAAAGAACAAGCAGCCAGTAGAAAATGAAAGGCTTTGGTCCCTGAAAT
The DNA here is from genome assembly GCA_013396915.1 of Stercorarius parasiticus. Taxonomy (NCBI): domain Eukaryota; kingdom Metazoa; phylum Chordata; class Aves; order Charadriiformes; family Stercorariidae; genus Stercorarius; species Stercorarius parasiticus. The sequence continues at coordinate 90,201 of VWZL01003745.1, forward strand.
CAGTGCTACTCCCAAAGACCTTTATGTGGAGCTGTACCATCAATGCAGGCATTGCTGTATTCTTTTTTATCTGCATTTCCTCTTAACATCTTGCTATTCCACTTTCTATTTTTGTCACGAGCCCAGAGGATAATCACTTAACACTACTCCCTTTGCTGTACATCCTTTTTGTTCTAAACTAAATGCACTTTTTGTTTAAATGGTTGACTTTACAACATGATTTGAACTTGAAACACTGCCTTCCAGTCCATAATCAGCTTGATTTGCTGCTTCTGTTTCAGATATGGAGAGGAACTTTTGTGTTGGTAGATGATCTATTTTTCCCACCTAATAATCTAATCTAATAAAAAATCTTTTTCCAGAATTTCTATGCTCAGAGGAAGCTGAGGAATTTTTAAAGTATTTCTTGTTTAGCAATTTGATCAATTCAGCAGAAAAAAAACATTTAGCTCTCGCTAACATCAAATATTTAAGAAACAAATAAAAAATATGCAAACACATATCCTGTAGAGCTACAATTTAAATAGTCTATCATAAAGTTGTGACTGATTTCAGTAACCTAATTTTATGTGTACATATATACACACACTATAAAATATATGTGTATGTATAAGAATTATTTTAACTATATTATGTGCACAATCTCTCAGACAATGATATTTCTTCTTTGAAATAATAAACAATCATTCTCTTGTACAGCAAGTCCATCCTGCAAGGGTTCTACTGTTATAAACTTTATTTTTTAAATGATGACTGAAAAACTAATTAATAATGGCTAATGTTTTTAGACATAATAATCTATCTGGTACTAAATGTACTGCTTGATGGAAGTTATTTTCTCAACTTGTTGTCAGGTCACTCAACACTAGTGATTTTTGCACTTATGACGTGTGTGTGTGCGCACACCTGCATGACAACATAGGGCTTTGATTGTTCCCTAAAGCTTAGAACTGCTTCCAATTTTATAATTATGATTGATTTAAAATAATCTGTGTCACTGACTCTTACAACAGAGGGGTCTAAGATGTACCCTAAAATTACAAATGTATCTTGATTTTCTTCTGCATTTTCATTCATTAACAATGAGAAGTGGTCAGAGACCTAGGAAAGTTCTGAAAAGGGCTCCGTGAAGACCATGGGACATCAGTGTTATGCTGTGGGTCATTGTGCTCCACACCTGTGATAAGCCTACTCCAAATAAAATAGACTGATGTTCAATAACCTTAAACTTAAGATCCTTGTCTTTAGTCTTCTTTTAATTCTGTACTTTCTGGATTAATTCCTAATGTTTTGCTGTTCATATTTTGCATAATATTTCAATGGAAGAAAAAAACCCAAACAATATATCTGAAAAACTTACTAGAAAAGTTATTGTCATTCTAGCAAAGCAATTAATAAAAGTCCTAAGTAAAACTGCCTCAGGTAATTTGCTTATTAAATAGCAGCTGGCAGATAGATGCACAGTACAGCTCTCAGACTCATTCAAGTTGTAAGTCTATTCAATAAAACAGATAGGGACAAGAATGCATATGCATATGATTAAGGCATATATTGTAATATAGTAAAAGAAATGTGGTTACATGAAGAAATGTTCCATCCAGTTTCTGCATTTTCTACCTACCACAGCACCCTCCCAAGCAGAGAGATCTGATCTTAACAAAGAACACAATTTATCAGAGAAACACAAGGTAGCATAGCATTTCATAACAAAAACCCTCAAGCAACAAGAACTCCTAACAGTAACACACTTTTGTTAAGTTTTGTATTCAAACATCACCTCTAAAATCTAACTAAACACTGAGAAATAGTCTCATTAAATGCAATTTGCCTGAAATTAACTAATTATTTCCATGTCTTGTTGCCTTAATTTTGTGGGTTTCTCCAGTTCATAACTCATGTTTTCGAACTGCTTTTCAATATGTTTCTAAAGAATACCAGACATTTTACATGTCAGCATAGAACATTTCCTCGAAGACCTATCACCTAGAGTTAAATGCATACTTTCTTTACAGTCTTGAAACAACCTTTTTATTTTTTTTTCCCCTCAAAGATTCATAATTACTTCGGCAAATACTCAGGCATTTTATTCTGTCTTTAAATTCTGTGACTAATATGAATAATGTCAGTGAATATAATACACTCTAGGCTCCTAAAATTATTATCAAATTTAAATATAGATTCTGTCACATTTAATTGAGGATAAGGATAGACAAAACACAGCCTTTTGAGGAGACTATTTCATAATCAAAATACTGAAAAGTCATTCTTTACCTAAGGAGTTATAAAAAAAAATCTTCTTTGCAAATACCCCAAAATCTAAAATATTTATGTTTTCCTTATGTACACACTAGGCTCATCACATAATTTTGATATGTTAAGTCCCTACTATTCACAAAATAATAAAAAGAAAACCATTTAACAACTCTGGGAAGTCAATTTTCAATAAGGGAATTCAGACATTTTAGTGCTGTGCTCTCAGTCATTGTAGAAAGGTCACCCCAGATGGTGCAGATGACACACATGGCAAACAGGAAGGCAAGCAGAAAGCAGGTTTGAAGATAAGAGAAATAAAACCTCATTGGTAAGTCTAAGTCATGTAAAAAAGAATACCTTAAAAAATCATTATGCTACACTATTTCATAGCAAAACTATCTCCTAGTAGACTGCTTTCTTATTTGGGCTATAATGAGTGGCAATGAGTGGAGATATTGGCTGAGTGGGATATTACAGGGTAATGGTCAGGGTGAAAATGTAACAGCTGTGTTTTGCTTTGAATGGAGGAGGATCTGAAATGTAAATATATAAATATTACTCACTACATTTCTGTTAAACTCTAATGTGAATTATACAGGTGCCCTAGAGCCTTATAACCATCTGGGTACTATGGTAGCTTGACAGGCTATGGACAAAAACAACAGTCCTGCCAAGAAAAATAACTGAAAGCAATCTGTGTTTCACCAGCCCGAAAAAATAGCGTAGCTTATTTTTCAAGTGCAATTCTCAGTTCATTATAACATTCTGTTGCTTTATAATATTATCTGATTCCATGTAAAGCAACCATTTAAAGAAACTAGTTAGCAGCCCTGTGTACATCAGCTTCAGGCAGTAATTTGTCCTAGAAATCAGATGGAAAATGATGTAAACTGATATGTGCACAACTGCATCTCCTCTACTGATTATTCTTTCTGCTCCCCATCCCTCTGTCTCTAAAGATCAGGTGCAGCATGGTCATCATTTTTATTTTCCCTTTGACTCAAATGCACCTGTGCTAAACTGTTTTCATTTTCAGGAGTGGAATATGTGCCTTAAGGCTGTCAGCTTAATTCTTGTCTGGTGTAAACTGCCATAGTTACACGAGTTTAGAGCTTTCTCCTCTGTTTTTCTATTGCCTCTCTGTATATGATTATTCACTGCCATGACCCTTCTGTCATTTCACTTCTGTTATGATGAAGTCCAAGTATCTCTTTCTGAAGGGCATATCTTTCTCTGCAAGCAACACAAGCTCAAGTCTTTTGGGCCCTGTAATGAGGTGCATCATTATTAATTATACTTTATACAATCCTGCCTGTGTCTTGATCCTTATGAACATTCAGACAAACTAGGTCCCTGCCTAAAAATAATTTCTAAATATGTATCTTACAGATATTTCAGAAGAGCACATCTATATTTACAGAGCGGACAGATGCAGCCCACCGAAAAGACAGTGACCAGACATCTTTTAGAATCATAGCAAATCCCACCATCCACAAATAAAAGCATTTCCTCTTACTTGGAGACTATTTAAATACGAAATCTGAACTGTGGATATTTAATAGCAAATGTGTACATTTTCAGGGTCCCCTTTGACTATTTTTACCATTTTCACTGCAAATTTTCATCATACTTCAATAGGAATTTTGGATCCTAAAGATTTGAGAGTGTCTCTGCATTATATAATAAAGTCCCCACAGTCCTGCTAAATTAAGTCAATATGAATTATTCCAGTTCATTCTGTAGATCAAGCCCAAGGCTCTGTTTACTCATGTTTCTGAAAATCAGATGCAATTTATAACACTGTCATTCTTTTTATCTTGTCAAAGTTCCTTTTTTATATCCACTGCATTCTACTTTGTATCTTGCTTCCCAATATTAACACACCGTTACTTTTCCTTTTTGCTCACAGTTAACTTGGAGTGAAAAGCAGAGCACCTGGAAAGAATGAAACAGACGTGTTCGGAGAGCTGGAGCAGCACAGATGTGCAGGGGAAAGAAATGGAAATTTTAGAGTCCACATAATGTTAGTTAACATATATAATGAGTACCATGACCACAAAGTGTAGATCTGCTCTAAAACTTCCTTTTCAAAGGTGCATAATGGCATTATCTTTTCATATCTGAAATAGCAAAGGGGAAAGTGCATTGATTTCACTTCTGGATGGACACAATACATCTTCCAATTCTATCTTTTGCAGTTCATGTTCTAGTCATAGTTAGATGGATTTTATTCACCTTGCCAGTAGGTATTTTGTTCTACTTTGTCTACCATAGTATCTCTTGTCTGGCATCGCTTTTCAAGACTATCCACTGCATTATCTTTTCTCCATCTTATTGGCAACCTGTTGTGCTGTATTCTTTTAGGAATATTTTATTTGTTCTCTTTTCTTTCCCCTATTTTTCACCCACATTTTTCTTATTGCAATATGTCTATTTTTCTTTTTCTTTTCTTTTACTGTGATTTGTGTATATTATATTTAATTTTTCTTATTATCTTTTATTACTTCCTGTTTGATGACAGCATGCAGTCAGCAAGATTCCGATTCCATTTTCTTGGGCTCTAAGCCTACGTGCAGCTGCCACTGGATAAAGCACATTATACCAGGAAACAGTAGTTTTCTCAGACTTCCTCTCATTCTCATCTCTTCTTCCCTCAATACTTTTACACTTTTAAAAAGGTTTGATGCAAGTCCCATTTGGTTGAGGCTGTATAACATCTGTATTACAAGACATGAACCAGCTTTTACACATATTAGATATTCACAACACTGTAGACTCATAAAGGTTATAAACAAGTGACTTGAATGTCCCTTCTTATTAGCAGTATAGAACATTCAGTAGTTTTGCTGCATGTATTGTGATGTCTGCAACAGCACAGTTGATGCAAGTGTTTTGATTTGAAGATGAAACTAATTTGCTGAAAACACAATTAAATCGCAGTAGGCAGTAGTCACAACTGCAGACCTGAAGATACAACCAATTAAGTACAATTCAGAACTGAAATACTGAATAAATCAATGTAGATAAACAGCATATTGCTAAGTAGAAACAACACTCTAAAAAGCAAGACTTCTAAAGACATGTAGAAAAAGGGTCATATTATCATTCTTTGTACTATTTGTCTGCTGGCCTCCTTGCCTTGTTTTTAAATAATTTTAAATCTGCTTTAAAAATTGGTGTTTGAAAGAGATTAGTAGCTTTCCAGAGCATTTACTGATTAGTCTACTGACAATAGTATCCCTCCTGGTGCTGCAGTACTATTTGCAAGTTCCATCAAAAATTGCATCTGAACTAGCCATATATCAGTATACAGAGCGACACTTTCTCTTAAAGATTTTAGAGATTCTGTATAAAAAGATACTAACTTCCTCAAGCTTAAAAGCCTGAGATATGCAATTCCTTACCTTATATTAATTCAGAGCAAATATCCTACATTATATGCTCTGTATCATCTGTTGAAACAGACTGGCTTTCTCTGCCAGTTCTGAAGAGAAACTAAACTGCCAAGTGAAAGTCTGAAGTTAGATGACATTTACTCTGTCTCATTTGATGAGGTACTTCTATCAAGAGCAGGACTGAAATATGCTTGAGAATCTTGTACAGCCATGAGAGTGTTTATGATACAGATCATATTGTATTAAAAGCAATCTGTGCACATTAGCCCCCAGAAATTCCACACAAAATCAACCTCTCCAAGCTGTACCAAATCACGCGTTCAGCCACTCAGCTCCATGGTCTATCATCCATGAGACTGCAGCATTTTCATACAAAATCTAAATACAATGCTGACATTCATATTTAGATACAGGGATGTTCTGAATAAGATCAGGTCTGTAATGGGAAAACGGTATATTTTCTTAGACCAGTTTACATGGGAAATATTCACACATTTTCAGATATACTAGATTTTTTTCAAAGTCATATTATTACTTCATGGTCTGAAGACAATCAGACTTTAATCAAACCAATTTCCAGAGCTGATTATGCCTCAAAAAGACTGGGTTATGTAAAAATTCCCCTTCATTTAATCTAATGAGCCATTAGCTCAAGTGTTGTAGATGATTTCATTGCCGTGGGAAAGAAGCATCATGTGGCAGGAGAGAAGAAACACCAAAATAAACAAAAAAACCCTCATAAAACACGTTGAATTCATCAATTCAACAAGGAACTGTGAAGGAGTCATGGAAAATGGCCACTCAGAAAGGTAAACATAGAATAATGCTATGCTGATTGCCTAAACAAACACATGAAACCATTCAAGGTTTTAATGCCTTAAACTTTTACCTGAAATCAGCCAGTAGATAGTGAGAAAGGCAGGAACTGCTATATTCTGCACTGTGGGGTTCTGGGCTTTTGTTTATTGCGGGGGGGGTGTACGCCAATTATTTTAATTAAATTCCTCTCTGAAAAGGACATGAGTCTGTGTCTCTGCATGTGTCTGTAAAGGTGGATGTCTCAGTTTGTGTTTTTCACTGGAGTAAAATAAACTTTGAGACTGGGGAGAAACAACCACCTAAAATTTTTATTTCTAATACCTACATCTGCCTTTTGATTATTTTTCTGTCTCTTCTCTCTGATACAATTTTATAAACATGTTGCAGTGTTCTTCCTTGTCTGAGGACATGATCTTTATTTTACTGAAATTGAGATTTTTTTATATTGCAGAAATGGATCTTTATGTTTCTAATGGGCAGAGGTTTCCTCCTATCTGCAGATTTGGAAGGGAATACCCTAAACTAGTAATGAAAATTTACTTCTGGAGCACTGTTTCTCAGCTTTTGTATCAAGAACACAACAGCAGTGGATGGGTTTCAAAGATACTTAGCAAACTAAAACAAAAGGAAAGGAAAGAAAACTCCAACACCTACGTTTTCATTTCATTTTATTCTTCTAGTAGAAAAATACAGTTTTTGCTTCAAATATTCCTTCTGGTTTTTACATTGACTATTCCTGCAGCAATACCCTCCAAAAGACCCTAGAGGGAAATCTTTCCAAGCATGGAAAACGGCTCTGACTCCAAGATCCAGCTCTATATTGACTACATGGAAATGCCATAGTTGTTCCAGGTTAAGCTAGCAATAAATATTTTTAGATTCAGTTCAGATATTTAGATTTCCCCAAGCCCGAGAAAAGAAACAGCACTGTCCAATTAAAGTTTCTTCTACCTCAACAGAGAAAAATTTTCTTTTCCTTCCAGAGCAGACACTACCATCACACTGATTTTTGAAGGTACGACTTTCAGCATGTGTGATCATCTATAGAAGGCAAGCTTGAAGATGAGTTTTCAGCAAATGCTCTGGAAAGCTACTAATCTCTTTCAAACACCACACAAAAGTCACCTTGTTTTTGAATAGTGTTTTATAGAAAGAAGATTTTTAAAGTCTTAAAATGAATTAGTCATTATAATTGAGGAGAATTTCAATGCAAGAAACGTAGCACAAGTTATGTTCTTTATTTCCTGAAAACTCATTTTTTTGGGGAGGGAAAAAAAAAAAGCTCACTAAAGATATTTTTAGATACTGGATATGTATTCTAATGTAGAAAAGTTAAAACAATTTAAAATAATGTCTTTTTATTTAAGGTAACAACAGTTGCTTCTATTTGAGGGTTGTAGGCCTTTTTCCACCCTATGATTTTTATGACAGCCTAGTTTGGAGTATAGTTAATAGGAAGACTGGATTCTTCACTGCCATGAATGGTGCTGTATAATAAAAGGCAGGAAATTATTATACACAGATGGCAGTGCAGCCTTCCCCTTTTACACTTAGTAGCTCTTGGGGAAATAGTGCAAGGTGTCTTTCCCCATCTTCATTGCTGTGAATGACTTCACTACTTCCTTTAGAGATAATCTTCTTTCTCAACAACTGTTTTTAAGCATTTATTGATTTTTGGATTCTGGATATTCTGCTATTGATAGAGTTTGTGGAATCTGAGGGGTGAAAAGGAGATAAAAAATGAAGTTGGTTAGACAGCTGACAAGCTCATTAATGTCATATAAGAACATCAAATTCCAGAAAAATGAGGTGTGCTTCTCAACCAGGATTAGGGTTTTCTTTCTTTTAGTTTAGAAAGCTGACAAAATGCAAGGTATCAATGACCGAAAAATGCCTAGGCTCAGATCTCCAGAATGAAATGGTTCTGTTAAAGTGTTAAAGAAAAAAAAATACAAGAAACCAACCACCTCTTCAAATTGTGTTATATTGTGTTATTTGTAAAACATTTTACTAAACATTACTTCAGAAATTTGTTAAAGTGATTAGGGAAACAAAAATTAAAATAAATCAAGGTATTATCAATTATTTTTCTTTAACAAAATATAGTTGTTCTTCAAATTTATCTACCAGAGGGAAACAAGGTCTGGCAACGGAAAATGTTGCAACTATTATTCCACTGCTGGCAGCTTCATTTCTTATGTTATACGTGTAATATATCTTCCAGACCGGTGATTTCTCCTCCTCTTTTTCCTTCTAAAATCCACTCTGCACAGTAGGAAATACATGAATAAAACTCAAGATGCCTTTATCTTCTCCCAAATGGGGACTCACTTCTTTAAAATTAACATATTATAAACCATATATACTTCAACTGAATTGACTTTAAGTTGCCTTTGTTGTAAAAGAGCAAGAACCCGATATGCTTAATGTGACATGATTTTTTATTTTTTTTTCTGATTAATACCTTAGCACTATAAGGTGATTTTTAAGTATCCCAGTTCTTATCATAATTAATTAGATCATCAGAATCTTGGCTAGTAAGTGATATTTTCCTTCTATACTCTCCTATATCTCTGGAGCCATAAGACATATGCTTGAGAAGAGAGCAAGACTTATGAAGCCCAAATAATTTGCTGGTGAAAAATAAATGTAGCAAAAATTATTACTAAGCTGTTTCTTCTGATTTATTTATTTTATTCCTACAACAGTTTTCTTCACCATCCTTCAAGGAAACTCATTGATTTCAATGGGAGTCATGTAGTTAAAATGTACTGATCTATTTTGAATATTTATCTGTTAATAGCTGTGTTAGGAATGCCTTAAGACAAATGGGTGTTTATTATAGAAACAGCCATGTAGTATTATAGAATATGAAGCTCACATCTTCTTTTAATTCAGTGCACTATAGATATAACTTCAGGAATATTTACTCTCAAGATATATGCGGGGTTTTACATAATATATGTAACACAAAACCAGCTATAAAAAAAAAAAAAACCACACAGGTCAAAAACCAGAAAGTCTTGCATGCTCTCTCATATCACCATTACTGGCTTTTTCATCACTGTGTAAAGACTTCCAGGACAAGAAGTTATGCCTGATTTTTTTTTTTACTGTCCTAGGGAAAAAAAGAGGATTTATGGTCATTGGGAAAAGGGACAGGCAACTCAGGAGGGCTACAAAGATGATGTAAGGCTATGTAGGGAGAAAATTAGAAGGGCCAAAGCCCAACTAGAACTTAACCTGGCTTTGGATGTTAAGAACAATAAAAGGAGTTTCTATAAATATATTAATAATAAAAGAAGGACTAAGGAGAATCTCCATTCTTTATTAGATGAAGCTGGTAACATGGTGACAAAGGATGAGGAGAAGGCTGAGGTACTTAATGTCTTCTTTGCCTCAGTCTTTANGGCTGTCCATGTCTTGGACAGGAGTACTCTACGCTGGGTTGAAAACTGGCTGGAAGGCCAGGCCCAGAGAGCACTGGTAAATGGGGTTATATCCACTTGGCAGCCGGTCACAAGTGGTGTTCCCCAGGGGCTGGTATTGGGGCCAGTTCTGTTTAATATCTTTATCAATAATCTGGATGAAGGGATTGAGTGCACCCTCAGCAAATTTGTAGATGACACCAAGTTAGGTGGGAGTGTCAGCCTGCTTGAGGGTAGAAAGGCATTGCAGAGGGATCTGGACAGGCTGGATCGATGGGCTGAGGCCAATGGTATAAGGTTCAACAAGGCCAAGTGCTGGGCCCTGCACTTGGGTCACAACAGTCCCATACAGCATTACAAGCCTGGGGAATAGTGGCTGGAGAATTGCCTGGCAGAAAAGAACCTGGGGGTGTTGGTCGTCTGCTGGCTGAATAAGAGCCAGCAGTGTGCCCAGGTGGCCAAGGTGGCCAACAGCAACATGGCCTGCATAAGAAATAGTGTGGCAAGCAGGATTAGGGAAGTGATTATCCCGCTGTAGTCAGCACTGGTGAGGCCACACCTTGAGTATCATGTCCAGTTTTGGGCCTCTCACTACAAGAAAGACATTGAGGTGCTGGAGCATGTCCAGAGAAGGGCAATGAAGCTGGTGAGGGGTCTGGAGAACAAGTCTTATGAGGAGCAGCTGAGGGAGCTGGGGTTGTTTAACCTGGAAAAAAGGAGGCTGAAGGGAGATCTCTCCTGAAAGGAGGTTGTAGAGAGGTGCTAGTTGGTTTCTTCTCCCAAGTAACAAGTAAAAGGACGAGAGGAAACAGCCTTAAGTTGCACCAGGGGAGGTTTAGACTGGATATTAGGAAAAATTTCTTCATTGAAAGGGTTATCAAGCATTGGAATAGCATGCCCAGGGAAGTGGTTGAGTCACCATCCCTAGAGGTATTTAAAAGACAGGTAGACATAGTGCTTAGAGATATGGTTTAGTGATGGTTTTTGTCAGAGTTAGGTTGATGGTTGGACCAGATGATCTTCCAACCTACGCAATTCTATGATTCTATGATTCTGTGAATAAGGTATATTTCATGAATTTGTTTAATGCATTTTTGAACATTTATCTTTTTATCCTTTGGCAAAATTAGTTTCCACTATATTTTTTTTTAATATGTTAAAAGTACTTCCTTGACCATGTTGTTTTTGCCTAGCAATTTCACCATTGGGTGAGTTAGGGTTTCCTGAATTCAGTACATCAAAAATAGGAAAAAATTATTTGCTTTGTAGTTTCTCAATGCAATTAATGATTTAATATCCTCCGTTTAAGCTTGTCTGCAGAGTATATTCCAAAATGAAGAACTTTGAAATGCTCTATTTCTCCTGGTCATGGAAGCTTTTCCATGTCCCTGAGCCCATTTTCTCTTGCTTTACACATTTTTTTTGTATTATCTTTATAATGACATGATAATAAAACTATCCCACAATCAAGAGGTGCATCCATACTGATTGATGAAAACACATTATGATACTTTCTGGTTTGCTTTCTACTGTTTTTCCTAACATTGCCAATATTGTCTTTACATCTTTTAAGCAAGGATCGGTATTGACCCTTAAAGACTTCAAAGTTTTCTTTTTTCCCTGAGTATTAATAACTAATTCAGGAGAGTACTATAGTTTCTTTATAGTTTAATTGCTTCCAGTCCTTCCCATATACATTACTTAGCAAATGAATAACTCATTTTATTGTCCCATGTTGATGGATCATCTACACATCTATGTGATCTGCATAAGTTTCACTGTACCAATCTATATCTGTAAATTTTGCTGCTGGAGTATTAACCCCCTTTTAAAGAAATTATGAATATGCAGATTCACTGATTCAGATACAGGTTCACTGATACTTTTCCCCCACTATGAAGCTATGAAAAAGTCTTCATTTTACAAAGGCCATGTTATTCTCCAGTTTGTCCTGCCTGTTGGGAAACGTCTCCAAAAGTTGTTCAAGTGTGTAATTCCCTGATTTTGGTTGGTACCACTAATGCAAATGAATATGGCTTTTGTGGAATTACATTATCTTCAGTGACTACATTTTTATCGTAAGTCTCTTAAATAGACCACAATATTGAAGTGTGTAATATTTATAGATTTGTGAGTAGCTAAGGCTGCATAAAGGTATTCAACTTCAAGTCTTCACTGAACAAAGATAATGAAATCATGCTCAACAAATCCAAACGTAAGCAAATGACAATCTTTGAATCTAGGTAAAGATGACTAGTGTCTGTCCAATTTGTGATAATGTTAGGCTTTAAAGGGGAAAAATTTCCTAGCCAGTGAATGCCATCAACAAAATAATTTTGATCTGTATTAAATATTGTCTTTAAACATTGATCAAAACCAAGGTTCCATTGCACTTGTCAGCCCCCAAACACAGAAAGCAGCAAATATCTCCAAAGGCGTAATCATTTAAGTCCCCAATCCCAGAAATGTTAAGGAATTATCTTAATTGAAATACTACTTGCAATTTCTGCACAATTAATGAAGCTGATCTCATACCTAAATGTTATCAGTTTGGTGGCCTCAGAAGAGAGAAAATTAAATCAAGAAGAGAATCAAACACAAGGGTCCTCCTTTTTCAGGCATAGAACTGATCCTAAATAAAATTCTTTTGACTGTGCAAGTCAGTGTTCATGCATAAACTAGGAAAAGAATCTAGAAAACTATATCCTGAAACTGATCTTAATTTCCATGTAGTTTGAGATTTCTTCTTTTAATCAAGTGTTTTATCTATAAGAAATAGTTGTAAAGTAGGTATTTTCGCTCAATTCAAATCTACTTTTGTTTATAGTTTAGAGATTATTTATGTTTCATTTAATATGTACGACGAACTGGAAAATTAAATTATCTTAATTATGAAATGTCATGAGTCAACTACAGTGCTTATGCTCTGAAAGTAATGATTCTTATCTAGATTCTAGTACAGATACTGGCAGAATTTATAAATACCTTGAAATGATAATTAGTCTGTTTGAATCAGGCAGGTCTAGCATGCCATTTGTGTTAGGTAGTAATTGAAATGTTTATGAGTTTTACTAATTCCCTAGTAAGATTGCCTGGACTCAAACTCGGTGAGACTTTTGTCTCAGTTTAAACATGAGATTATCTCAATTTATCTCATGTCTGCCTTGTAAATTTCCATGCTTTAAAAAATTAAGGTTATAGCAATTTTCATCTTTTTGGGGGTTGATGTCTCTTACATTTATATTAGATTATATGAAATTGGTAGTTATTTATATGAACAGTTGTTGAAATGTAAAGACTATGTAAGGAAAAGTTTCCAAGGGAAAAAGATTATCTCATTTGGCCAATGGAATTCATAAAATCAAATGAAGAGAAAGGCATCTTTTATTTCCATGTGTATAAAAACATACTGCGTAAATCTTTAACATGGAAAATTTTATCTTTATTCCATAAACCTAAAAATTATCAGACTTATCATTTCACAAAATATCACTTTCAAAAAGCAATTGTTACTACTTGTAGGGAGAAATGCAGGATTCCAAATAGGGAACAAATACTGTATGGCTTAGATATACAATATGTACTGCATATACATTACAGGTCGTAAGTGTAATTAACTATTAAACACTAAATTATATATCTAAGATACATAAATTCCCAACCCACTGGGAGAAAACTGAACATCTAAAAATGAAATCCATAACAGTCACAATAGTGAAAAACAGTATTGTCATAGTTTAACCCCAGCCGGCAACTAAGACTGGTCAGCTGCTCACTCGCTTCATCCTCCAGCCCAGTGGGATGGGGAGAAGAATCAGAAAAAATAAGGAAAACTCATGGGTCGAGATAAAGGCAGTTTAATAAGTAAAGCAAAAGCCGTGCATGCAAGCAAACAAAAGCAAGGAATTCATTCACTGCTTCCCATTGGCAGCTAGGTGTTCAGCCATCTCCAGGAAAGCAGGGCTCCATCATGCATAACGGTTACTTGGGAAGACAAAATGTCATAAATCCAAATGTCCCCCCCTTCCTTCATCTTCCCACAGCTTTATATACTGAGCATGACGTCACATGGCATGGAATATTTCTTTGGTCAGTTGGGGTCAGCTGTCCCGGCTGTGTCTCCTCCCAGGTTTTTGTGCACTCACAGGCCTACTCACTGGCAGGGAGGTACGAGGAGCAGAACAGGCTTTGACTGCTTATCAACAACCAAAAACTTCAGTGAGCCACCAGCACCACTCCCATCCCCAATCCAAAACACAGCATCACACCAGCTTCCAGCAAGAAAGTCAACTCCATCCCACCTGAAACTATGACAGGTATGTGCAATCCAACTGATAGACAATACCAATCATGCAAGATGTCTAAATTCTAACTTGGAAGCCTAACCTGGTGCACTGGGTCAAACGCTCCACTTGTATGTGTCCTACATAAAAATATTAACTCTTTGATCACAACAACTGTTTCAGTGGTCCAAAGCAAAAAAATCCAGGGCTAGTTAACACAGAGGCAGAACCATTCGGATAAGGTTTAATAACTCCATAGCTGGTTTGGTCAGCACTAGCCCAGCGATTTCAGGACCAGCCCACCTTACATATGTGATATGGGGCTGTCGAAAGAAGGCTGAAAACCTGTATTACCGAATGTAGATCATTCCATCTGCCTTATTTGTCTAGGCCCCACTTTATAAGGTCCTTTAGATAGGTTAATTTAATTTTAAAGTATGTATCTGATATAGGTCATATTAGTCATATCCTGAAAAAATAAATAAATGTTTTTCTCCGTTTTCTATAAAGGTAGCCTAACTCAACTAGTTCTGATTAAGATGTCTATATAATGGATACCCAAAAGCATTTAGGAGCCTGTGGCATTTAGCCCTGTTTAGACAACCAATGCTCTTCCTCACCTGCTCCAGAAGGGTGAGGTGCCTTCTAAGTCCAACCTAATATCTGCCAGTTCCGTCTTGATACCCTAGAGCATCAAAATTTGATGAATGCAATAAAATTATACACATTCATAACAATAATTACATAAATTAATATAAAATTTAACTTATTAGACACCTAAAATGAGGCAAGATTCATTTACAACAGGTTCCCATGCTTATTACATTTATATTAAATGCCATTAAAAGTTTTGTTATCAAAGCTAAGAAAAGTTAATCAAAGGATAAAAAGTCTAAAAATGCATTGAGTACAATTAAAATAAATTCTGAAAAATCTTTCCAAATATCTGTATCTTGTGAATTGATCAGAATTATTTTTAGGTAGCATACTTTATTTGTACTCCTAACATATTTCACAAATCTACACCATTTTAACTTTGCTTTGCTATTTAACATTCTATAAAGCAATGAATTGGTCTCATTGGAATGTTCACATTTTTCTTGCTGCTCATGACAAGTATGTAATGAATAAAAATATCCCTTTTTTTCCTTAATTTTTTTGTTATTGGTTTTTTGTTCTTTCAAGGTACTGTGTTTCAGTATTGATTTTAGGATGAAGACCTGGCAGTATAGTAGTCCACTAGTTTGGAATATACTAAAAAGAGGTACTTGAAGGTGACAAAGCTGAGATTGTCTTAAGAACTTCTGATATGTCACAATTTCAACTTGATTACTCATATCCCCTTCTGAATCATCATAAAGTCACTGTAAATAAGTATCTTCTTAAAAATCATGTAGTCTTCCTTCTTGCTTTCCTTATCTAGTAAGGTCTAGTAGTATCTTGTAGCAAGACTTTCTGACACAGGAATATGGAGGACAGTTCATAGTAGCTACCAGGCTGGGAGTGTGGGAGAGCACCCATTGTGGCCTGCCACCAGTTTTCACTGGTGCCAACTTCTCTATTAATATTTAATAGTGGTGTCATTCACAATTTGGAAAAATGTTGCTTAGGTGCTAATAATAACATTTTTCTGATAAATTTTTCATAAATGCATATTAAATAGCCATGAATGGAGGTGGTATATAAGGTGAGGGAAGGTTTTGGCCAGAACTTACCATGTAATATCAACCCCTCAAAGTATACTGAATATAAGTAAAAGCACTAACAAAGATCTCAGTTTCCTAGATGAGTTTCTAAACAATAAAATTCATACAAAAAAGCGGTTGATTTAGACAGTGGGGAAGAGATGGAGTTATTTGTTTCTTTTGTTAAATTCAAAAGAAATATTTATCTTGCTTTGTTAACATGGCCTAACTGAAATAAACTACTAACTGAAATAAACTAGCCTGGTTCTAAGATAACATTACTTTGGGAAAAGCTCCCAAAACCCACCTTTTCTACTTTACAAACTTTGCATATATATTTTGTAAAGAAGGTAGCTAATATAGAAAGATATAATTCTTTTTTGTTATATTTCCAAGAAATCAAATGAGCATAAATGCTCATTAAATTATTTTGTTCATACCCTAGATATGTATTAACCTATTATTAGTAGCAACTTTGACTTAGCTTCATTTTAGTCAAGAATCAAGAATGGTCCTACTAAGCCACATAAATAGTCTTCTTAATAAAAAAATAATTTCAATTTTATTTTTCTTCACCACTAAATGAGGTCAACTAAGGTTTTAGGTTCCGACAATATAACTCAAATGTTATTTATTTGTGTCTAACAGTTTATAAAACTCAGTAAGGTCAGCAAAATTAATTTTAAAAAAAAAGATGAATTTAAAAAAAAAAAATTAAATTTAAAAAAATAATTTAAAAATTATTTTAAAAAAAAAGACCTGATGAAGGTCTGTAGTCCTCCAATCTTGGGATCACTTGATTTGCATGGTTTTTACTAAGCCTAGAGACGTAAAGCATGATTGTAGGAACAGATCTTAAGTAAAGAAGTATTTTTTTACTGGCATGCACGTTAATGTTCTGGGAGAGGTGTACTCTGGACTAAACCACTTTTATGTTCCGTGCCCCTGGTATTATTAACAAAGACTGTGCTGCCAGTGCATGGTCAGATGCTGAAACCATGACCTTGCACTTCCCAGGAATGGCCTGATCAGCAACCTTGATGAGCTGCCAGCTTCCACCTCTCTTCCTTTCTGAGGGTTTTATGTCTTATCAAGACAGTGCGGGTTTTCTTATTGTCTTTGATGATTTTACATCTGTGTTCTGAAATGGGATTAAAGGAGTCTAATTTGCCGGTCTCACCTGTTTGTTCTGTATTTCTTTCTTGTCTCACATAGCTACATGCTCTCTTGCTTACAGAATAAGATAACAGTGATAACTGATTCATTCTCTCCTTTTGGCAAAACAGGGCTCTGAATCACAAAGTCTGAGGTAAAAACATTTTAAGAATGAAGAAATCATGATAATTTCTCCAGGGAAGCTCCCACACACAGTGCTGAGGATTTACGGTAGAAGGGGGGTTAGCCTATTGTCTATCCTCAAATAACTCCTGTTTCCCTGCTTTCTCTCCTTTCCATGTTAGACACAGCTCTTTGGCATGTTGACCCACATTTAATGGTGACTGGATTAGCATAACGGAAGACAAGCTGCAGCATGCAGCAGGTGGGGACACTTCATGTCTCCATGAGATCATGTGGAAGGTACCTCCCCCGGTACCTCCCCATCATATGCTATGTTTTCATGGTGGTACAGTTTCCCTGACACACCCATCTTCCATATGAGAGAATTAGTAAAGGATACAGTTTCACTAGTCTGTGAATTTAAGTACAGTGCATTGGCTGGAGATAGACTGGATGAACTTACAGGTACATTCTGTTCCTATTTTTTATAATAAGCAAATTTCTTCCAATCCTCCTGGGAATTTAAATACACCTAATGCTACCTGGGAGTGCCATCAGTATAGTTTTATGAACTAACTGTCAAGATAACTTGAAGATGAGTGATTCAGGTCTTACTGTCTTATGAACATAAGCATTGTCCTTCTCATAACATTTCTTTAAGTATAGCAATGTCTCCCTCAATGCAAAACAATAAAATTTGGGCACATGATTATTTAACCTGAAAGTATAATTACTTGTTTTCCTCAGGGCAATTTTTCTTGTGAATTTACCTTTTTAAATATGGTATTTATAAAAATGTATTGCCAGTTTAAATGCAGACAATGACAGTAAGACAACTGAAGAAATACATACATAAGGAGCCAACAAGGAGAGGAGCACTCCTGGACCTGGTACTGACATCCACAGAGGGAGTGGTGGAGGACATTAAGGTTGGGGGCACCCTAGGTTGTAGTGATCATGAAATGATAGAGTTCAAGATCATCATAGGGAAGCTTAGGAAGAGTGGGTTGGATGAATGGACAGTGGAGCAGATTGAAAACTGGTTGAAAGACAGAGCTCAGAGGGTCATGATTAGGGGCACAGAGTCTACTTGGAGGTGGGTGACAAGTGGCGTTCCCCAGGGGTCAGTACCGGGTCCAGTCCTCTTCAATACATTCATCAATGACCTGGATGAGGGGATAGAGTGCACCCTCAACAAGTTTGCTGATGACACAAAGATGGGAGGGGGTGGCTGACACACCGGAAGGCTGTGCTGCCATACAGAGAGACCTGGACAGGCTGGAGAGTTGGGCAGAGAGGAACCTTATGAAATTCAACAAGGGCAAGCATAGGGTGCTGCACCTGGGGAGGAATAACCCCATGCATCGGTACAGGTTGGGGGCTGACCTGCTGGAGAGCAGCTCTACAGAAAGAGACCTGGGAGTCCTGGTGGACNCTTAAAGGGTGGGTGTCAGGAGGATGGGGCCAGGCTCTTTTCAGTGGTGCCCAGCGACAGGACAAGAGGTAATGGGCACAAACTTGAGCATGGGAAGTTCCACCTAAACATGAGGAGGCACTTCTTTCCTTTGAGGGTGGCAGAGCACTGGAAGAGGCTGCCCAGAGAGGTGGTAGAGTCCCCATCTCTGGAGACATTCAAAACCTGCCTGGATGCATTCCTATGCAACCTGCTCTAAGGTGACCCTGCTCTGGCAGGGTGGTTGGACTAGATGATCTCCAGAGGTCCCTTCCAACCTTATGATTCTATGATTCTATAAGAAAATCATGTTAACTTTGGTAAAAGAATCTGGATATATGGGTATATACAGTATGGGAGGGAGAGAAAACAGCACTTACAAAACTATGTTTGGCTTAATTATTGTAGAAAATATTGTTCAATAATTAGAATGAAACAAAGTTCTAAAAGTAAATGTTTAAAAGATATATCAAGAAAACATAACAGAAACATAATTAATGCTTAATTTTCCATAATTACTTATTTTACTGTCAATGAATCTCAGAATAGACTTCTAAAGAAAGATTCATCTAACCCAAACTAAGATGCCTGTAGGGAAAATGGCAGTGACCGAGCTGGTCACCTTAAACACCCATGGTAATCAATATGGGGGAGGGGGGGGAAACAGCAAAAAAACCAAAACAACTTTTTGGCTTTGGCTCATCTGACCTGTTTCAGATACTTTAGAATGAGATCAGTCATATCCTACTGAAGACTAGGGGTTTTTGTCCCAGGTATAAAGGAAGTTTAAGATGACTAGCTTGCATTAAATGTCTGTATTGTAAGTATCTACTTTTGGTCATATGAATCATGAACACAATCACTGTAACATGTTTTTGCGCACAGCTTTGACTACATCTCTAAGGTGCTAAAAGGATTTTATGGAATGTGTATATTCTTACTCTTATTCTTTTCCTTTCAAATTTATTATACTTACAGGAACATTAGTAGATATGCTTGGCAGAAGAAAAGTGCAAAAGACAATCCCATATTTAGGACACAAGCATCCCACTAGTTTTGTGGAGGTAAAAGGAACTCTCCCATGTGGATATGGCAGTGTGTAATTATGTATCGTGTGGATTTTATATTTTTCCATCAGACATCAGTTGATAGCTGCAGGGAAGTGACAAAGCACAGTAGAGAACTTGAGTTTGAGCCAGGACACTCCAGTTATACATTTATACTCTCAGTACCGTCACTTTTGGTACCTGAACACAAACTGCTGCATATTTAACCTCTCTGGCCCCAATTTCATTTCATTCTTTTGGTTCTTCACAGTTCTTCATAATTCACAGTAGAAGCTTTAGGGTTAGGCCTTTATGCACTACAGAAATAATTATTATATGTAGTATATTGTAATAGAAAGTTTTCTGTAGAACATCTAACTGATGTGATTGCCCCCTAGAATGATACTTCTTGTTGCTGCAACATTAGAACTATAAGCTCCCCATGCAGAAAGTGTGTTGTGCTAAATGAGTCAGTGGTCTAATCAAAAGCAACTCTGCATCTGTTAATAGAAGATCTGTTAATGACAAGTCCGTAGATGTAAATGAGGTCACTTCACCAGCCTTTCACAATATAAAGTAGAAATCAGTTTCTTTTTAAGGATAATAAAGAGGGACTCTCCTCCTTTCATTAGCATGTAATTTTAGAGATTGAGATTACATTTTCTTTTGAGGTGCACTCTCACAACAGCTATCCATAAAAATGAAGTGCTGAAGAAGTTTTTAATATTTATAATGTTTTAAATTTGACACCATTTATATACAGCTCATTTTTAAGAGTATATGCAAAACAAAGTTATTTCTGCAATGAAGCAGTTCAGAGCAGGGAGTTTAGTTCAAGCTCTCGTTTGCTTTTTGTATTCATGACTTTAAATATTGCGGGGCTGTTCTTGCTAGTTCTCATTCTGCTGAATCAGCTCTAACAGAAGCATCATTGTTCTTGGAGACTGACACAGGTTACAGACTGCTTAAGAAATGTGAATTAGGTGCAGTGGTGCATAGGAATGAGCAGAAGAACTTGAAAGCTTTTTTTTTTTTTTTATTTTGTCCTATCAACTCTGCCTGTCTCTGCAGTGCCTATATCCAGATTAGCCCCAAGCTTCAAAGAGTTTTTAACAAAGCTTCAAAGCAGGCAATTTATGTGTCATTATTACTCTAATTTGAAAGCACACCTCTTTCTTCAGGGTTCAAACATTTTTTAGAGAAGGACTGAAATCCAAAACAAAATTCCAAGAAATTTAATTAAACTGGACAAAACCTGCTGCCTCTATCCTAGGCATTCTTTTCTTTATACCATTGACACAATCAGCTTTGCATTCCTTTTCAGGGTCATTTCGTCCTATCATGCAAGGTACAGTGAGGTGTATATTCCATATAGGCCTGCAGATTGGTTCAGGAGGTCACTATGCATTTTCAAGTGTTCATTTTCATGCAGCAAAAAAGAGAGTAATTAAGATGAAAGAAGCTGCCATGATACAGTTTGTGCCTTTGCAGGACAAGTATTCTGCTGCGTAGATTAAGTGGGCCACCACATGATATGTCTACGAGATTAAAAATTACTGCAGAGAGGACAGATTTATGGGTTGTCCACTGCTCCTCTCCTTATGGTTATGTATCAGTGGAAATCAGTATTCATGCTGCATCCCCAGGTCTCCTTCTTAAATGCCCATGTTTTACAATATTCTGACAAAGAAGTCATATGAATATCCATCCTGCGTCTGAGTTTAAACAGATCGAGACATGATTAATGGGTGATACTAGACACTTTTAACCTTATGGTGCTATTCAGTCAAAGGTGACAAAGTGCATTTTTCTGTAATGATTAAAGTCTATGTGGTTCCAAATTCACCAGTGTTTCCAAATCATAATGTGTTTGTTGCAGATGGACTATTAGTCAAATAACCTGGCATCTGTACCAGTACAACATAAATGTCTGAATGAGAATGTACCAATTGAGATGTTTCATCAAGTGACCAGACTGGTACAATACAAATATAACCCTTTATTATCCATTGGTAATAGATAGTGTGAATATTAGAGGTATCTTAATGTTCTGACTGGAGAGAGCTGCAATTTTCCAAACATGTATTTATTTATTTAAATGTGATAGACCAACATTCTGAGCACATATTAAAAATTTAAATATAAACATTAAAAAATGGAGTATGTCTCTGCTTTCGGGAAAATATTTGCCTTTGAATTGACTGTAAGGAAAGTGAATTACAGTAGATCAAATTATGACCCTTCAAATGGTGAATGAGAATATCCACAGAGGAGGCTGACGTAGCAGAACTAGTCCACTTTAAATTTACTTCTCTAATAATTTCATATTAATTTGACTGGTGGTCTTCCATGAATCAAATAAATTTTGGAGGGTGAAAGATGCAATTATAGAATGATAGAAAGCCTAGGCTGAGAGGGATTACTGGATACCCTCTGATTCAACCCTTTGTGGAAAGTGGGGCCTTAGACCAGGCTGGCCATGGCCCTGTAAAGCCATATTGAATGTTTCTAGCAAGGGAGATTCTACCACTGGTCTGAGCAGCCTATCCAATGTTTGACTGTTCTAAAGACTTTTTTTTTTCTTATATCCAAATGGAATTTCCCTTGAAGTGACTGTTGTCTCTTGTCTATTCACTTTGCAGCCTTTTGAAAAGAATACCTCCATCTCCTCTATAACTGCCATTCAGGTAATGGAAAACTCTGATTATATCCCTCCAGAGCTTTCTCTTTCTCTTCACTCAGATAAAAGACCTTCAACTTTTCTTCACACATCAAGTTCTATCATGGTAATCATCTTGAGGGCCCTCCTCTGATCCTGCTCTGTTCAGTCTGTCTTTTACTGGGGGTACCAAAATTGGGCATAATACAACAGGTGTGGCCTAACAAGACCTGAGTAGACTGCAATAATCACGTCTTTTGTCACTTGCTGTTGCAATCACAGACGTGCTTCATCTTCATTGCTGCAAAGGCACACTGCTAACACATTCAGACCATTGGCCACCAGCATACCCAGGTCCTTTCTAGCAGAGCTCCTCCCCAGCCAGTTAGTCCCCAACTTGTATTACTGATTGGGATTATTCCATCAGTGTTGCAGGACTTCACATTTGTCTTTGTTAAATCTCATGCAATTCATTTTGTTCTGATTTTCTAGACTGTCGAGGACTTTCCATTTTACCTCTTCTGTCCGGTGTTATCTACCTCTTCTCCCAATGTGGTGTCATTTGCAAACTTGGTGATGGTGTATTCAATCCCACCACCCAGATTTTTTTTTAAAGATCCCGAGGAATTCCACTCATGACCAGCTGCCAATTTGAGATATTTTGAGATATTGACCTTTTGAGTCCAGCATCTTAGACAGTTTTCCATCAATCTTGAGATTGATTTGTCCAGGCCATATCTTATCCACTTCAGCAAGGATGTGAGAGATCATGTCAAACATCTTGCAAAAGTCAAGGTACATTTGTATCCACTGCTCTCCTCTATTAACTGAGAAAGTCATTTCATCATAAAGGCAGTTAGACTGGCTCAGTACAATTTAATCGTGGTAAATCTGTGTTGTTTTTTCACAATCTCCTTCTTGTCCTTCATGTGTGTGGAAAAAGCTTCCATCCATACTAGTACTATAATTTTCCCAGGAACTGAGGTGAAGCTACCTGGTCTGTTGTTTTCTAGATTTTTATTACTTTTTTTTTCATTGATGGACATATTTGACTTTTTTTAATCATCTATGATCTTCACTGATCTCCATAATCTTCTAAAAATGACAGAGTTGCTTTGCAATAATGTCTTCCAACTGTTCTCAGATTTAGCCCACCAGGACCCACAAACCTCTACCTATCCAGGTGGTACAGATGGTCCCTAGCTCAACTCTCCTCTACTGTCACTCTCACCATTTGTTTTGTCATTTCATCTTGGAATAGAGACTTGGGAGCTGACATCACCTTTCATGACTGAGGTGAAAACAATGTGGAGTACTACTTTTCTGTGTCATTTACAACTAACTCGCCATCTCCATTCAGCAGCAGTTTTGTGTCTTCCTTGTACTTCCACTCAATGCTAACACAGCTATAGAAGCCTCTCTTGCTAGCTTGAGCTCCAGCTGAGCTTTTTCCTTCCTAACTGCATCTCTGCAAGCTCAAGCAATATTTTTTGTATTCCTGTTTTTTATTCAAGCCGTATCTTTTGTATTCCTCTTTAGGTGTCTGTCCCCTTTCCCATCTCTCACATCTTTCTTTTCCTTATTTGAGCTCTTTGAATGCTATCTGCTTAACAAGGCTGGTTTGCTTCTATTTCTGGGCCTGCTCTTTTTTTTTCTTTTTTTCCATTTAGGGAGATGGACAGCTCTGAAAATTTCTGAGCACTTCTGAGTTCCTTTGCCCTCCCAGACTCCCATGGGAGTCCTTACAGTTTCCTGAGCAAAAACTCTTCTAGAAGTTGAAATCTGCACTTCTGAAATCTAAAGTGTTTATTTTGCTACTATAGTTTTGAATGAAAACTATAAAGTGAGGAGTAGAAGGAAGTGCATGTTATGTGTGTCTATATGTGTGTTTGTGTCTATTTATGAGATTTAAAGTAGTTTTATTATTTTGCTTGTGGTATTAATTACAAACACACAATACATACTAGTCACAAGGATTTACTAATACTTCTGAACTCAAGTGTCTCAGGAACTTAGGATAAAGTAAATCTCTCCAAGAACTATCTGACGTATTTATTTGCTGCTTCTTCCCAATCTATGCCACTTTGGCTGTTTTTATGTTTAGAAGAAAGAATATTTCCCCGCTAGAAACAATGTCTAATTAAAGAAATAATAAAGAACTTTTCATGGTAAAAGCAATAAAGTTTCCACATGGAATTTTCAAAACAGTTTCTTTCCATAGCCGTGAATATGGATAAAACAGTAAAAGCTTGAGCAGTATAATGTAAATTGGAACCATTCTTGGAGAAATTCAGTTCAGTATGAGACAAGCACCTGTAAATGAGATTCCTTTCATTTCACTTGAGTCATTTAAAAGTTGGGCATGCAGTGCAAGTTAGGTATCTATACTTTCCATATAATCAATGGGAAGATAGAAGTGAGACCTCCAGAGAGTGATTAATTCATCTTTAAATAGGTATCTATTAGAAGCATGATAAATATATCTCTGAAGATACTTCTCTCTTATGGTCTGTGGAGGAAATTTAGATGAATAGCAAAGATGTCAAATTTTTAGATACTTAAGCTGAGACAAAATGAATCTCATTATCTATGTTAGCCTTTCATGCACAAATATGTTGGATGAGGGCATTACAGGAACTATTTGCTAGTATACGCGAATAATATAAATTGGCACACTGAAACAACCTTTACAAACAACAATATGATGATGCCTAGCTGGTATTTTTGTTCCTGAGGAAGACTTTGGCCATTTTCTGTAGTCAAATTAGATTTGACTGCAAAAATTTTTAAAGTTAGATTGTTAGAATTAGTAATGAAGACATTATATTCACTCACACTCCCCAACTTTTTTCCACATTCATTCCAGATCAGAAATACTTTCCTATAGCTAAATGATGTTATTCAGATTACTATATCTTATCTTCCCTTTTGATTGCTCTAATCACTCACTTAACCTTGGAATTTTCATAACTTTCACTATGAACAATAGAAAAAAAAGAATGCAGTTATTGCAACCATTGCCTGTATCCATTGTCCTGTTTACATGATCTATCTCAGTCACTACACTAGTGCTCATCCTTTTTTTGGTACATAAACTTTTGGTCTTACAGTTCAGTGTCTTTAGAATTTTATGTCTTTTGCTGTCATCTTACTAATTCCCCTTCCTTATTATCCACTGATTATGTCGTGAAATTCCACGCTTTTATGTCCCAATTTTCCAATTTGCTGCCTTTAAGCTATTTTCCCCATTGCATAGTGACATTTTCAGAAATAAATAATTAGTTACAATGAACAAAGTTTAATCAAGGGGTTAATTGTTCTGGTAAAAGGAACACAATCATTTGTTTACTTTTATAACTATTAGATGTTAAATTCCTAGCTCTTTTATAAAACTATTTATGTATTATTGTGTATGAAATTAGAATGTGCAAGTAAAGTTCCCAAGTAGAGCACTCAGTTACTTGTCAGTGTTTAAGTAAGCAGCAGAAAGCTTTCAGAGAAAGTAGGTATCGACATAAATATGCTCAAGCACTTCCATCTGAAACAGACAGTATATGTTACTAAAATAAAAATGAGTTTCAGCAAACACACTCCTTCCTAGCTAGGCCTATATCTCCTTGCAGAAAAGATGTGTTTGGGGAACACTCAAAGAGAGAAATGGAAATAAACAAACAAAAGGCTTTCTTAAAAGTTTCACCAAGGAAGGAAGCAGCATATCTTGCAATCAGATAAACTCAATACATATTAACAGAACAAGGGTCTACTCTTGGGTTGCCCATTAAATATTGAAGGTGGAGCACAAGTATTCTGCTTGTATATTTGGAACTGGGCTGTGGGCATGATGACCTGCAGTAATCCTCAAGAGATTTTTTTTCTTTTGATTTTATTTTGGCATTTGAACTCTCTAGTTATCCCAAAGAAAGTGATAGAAAAAGAATCTTCAAAAGTATCCTGGAGCCTCAAGAATACATAATATCAGAAAAGGGGTGAATCTGTCAGAAAAAGGGAAATAATTTTAAATTTTACAAATGCTCAGATTTCAAGGTTTTTCTTGTAAGAATCAACTCAACAAATATGACTAAACAAAATTAGATTTTTATTCGTTAATATGAACTATTTCAGCAAGACACAATTCCTAATCCAAAATGCAGATCATACTAATATTTGATTTATCTTCTTAAAACAAAAATCAACAGAGAATAATTGACAGTGTGAGAATCTATTTTCAGACATTAGTGGTGCTTTCTCGTTGCCTATGAATGAACTTTAAAGGAATTAGCTCAGAATTATATTTCTCAGGTAGTAGAAATTCACAGTTGGTTTTGATGAATTCTATTTAATGCATCACTTTTTAACAGAAACACAGTACTATGCATTAAATACATTCAAATTGTTCCAAGTAACATGAGAAATTCTTCAAGCCAAATTAAAGGCAGTAACAAGGGAAAAAACTCTTATGTCTCTTGCAAACCAAGCAAGGCACATCTTTTTCCTGTGACATCTGCTGGATTACCAAAATCTATTCTCTACAGATCTGCTATCACAATGAATGCTAGTAGTTTTTCCAGGAGTGTTAACTTCCTATGACTTCCTTTTCACTACTTCATGTAAGCAGTCCTTAGTACCTTCCACTTTAGTGACCCACAGTTACAAAACATGCAGCTTATTTCAGATACAGCCTTGGGAAGTCAGGTTTTTACCGTGGTTCACAGAAGTCTTGAGACTTGCTGTGCCTTGCTGATGTCTGGCATTCAGATGGTCCTGTCCTAATGTATCATAGCAGTTTTCCTAGAAAGTAATAATGGAGATAATCCCCCATTAAGCTCCCTCTCCAGTTTAATGTTATTGAGAAATACAACTTCCTTGTCTTGCTGCCTTCCTCTTAAACTGGTGTAGAACACTAGTTTGAACAAAGTTTTTAGTGATACCTCCACCTACCCCGTGTTAATTATTCTATACTGACAAGCAGCATAAGTACTGGCAGGCACTATTCACTGATACACTGAGCTTGGTAGCAGTTCTCATACTGGGAGAGTCAGCTTGTTGCATCTTAATTTTCATTTGGCACTTGAAACCCATATGATACTTCTAGAAAGAGTAACTGCTTTACTAGTGCTAGGTGATATCCCTAACAAACTGATACACTCCTGTCTGCTATTATCATTAATGTGTTCTCTCCAGAGGATCTTAATTTCTTGGAATCAGAGAATTCTAGGATACCTCAGGGATCATCTGGTCCAAACTTTCTTGGCAAAAGCATGGTCTAAACAAGGTGGCCCAGCACCCTGGCCAGCCAAATCTTAAAAGTCTCCAATGTTGGGGAATCCACCATTTCCTTGGGGAGATTATTCCAATGGTCGATTGTTCTCATAATGAAAAATTTTCCTTTTGTGTCCAATTGGAATCTCCCCAGGAGTAATTTGTACCCATTACCCCTTGTCTTTTCCATGTCACTCCACGTAAAAAGGGAGTCTCCATCTTCTATGTAGCCACCCTTTAAATACTGGAATGTGGTGATAAGGACTCCCGTAAGCCTTCTTTTCTCAAGGCTGAACAAAGCCAATTGTCTCAGCCTTTCCTCATATGGCAGGCCTCCCAGTCCTTTGGTCACCTTGGTGGCCCTTCTCTGGACCTTCTCAAGCCTGTCCACCTCTTTTTTACATAGCAGGGATCAAAACTGAACACAGTATTCCAGGTGTGGCCTGACAAGCACCGAGTAGAGTGAGATAATGACTTCATTATTTCTGCTGGTACTGCCCTTATTGATGGAACACAGGATCCTGGTGGTTTGCTTTGCCACAGCAGCACACTGTTCAGTCATATTGAGCTTGTTGTCCACCAGGACCCCCAGGTCCCTTTCCATAGAGCTGTTCCCCAGCCAGGTAGATCCCAGTCTGTGCTGCACTCCTGGATTATGTTTTCCCAGGTGCAACACCTTACACTTGTCCTTGTTGAACTTCATAATGTTCTTATTAGCCCACTCTTCCAGCCTATCCAGGTCTTCCTACACAGTGCGTCTCCCTTCCAAAGTGTCCAGTTCCCCACTCAGTTTGGTATCATTGATAAATTTTGTCATGGTACACTTGATCCCATCATCCAGATCGCTTATGAAGATATTAAACGGTGCTGGTCCCAATATCAGTCCCTGGGGGGCCCCACATGTGACAGGGTGTTAGTTTGAAAAGGCGCTATTTACCACCACCCTCAGCCCGTTCCCCACCCATCACACAGACCACTTGTCTAGACCGTAATGCATCAGTTTCTCTAGGAGGAAGCTGTGGGGAACTATGTCAAAAGCCTTGGAGAAATCCAGGAAATTTGAGGGCAGCTGGTTCAGCTGCATTTTTATTCACTGGTGTATCCATTGGATTCCACTTTTCTCTGTTGGCTGTAAGTTTTCTTGTTCTGCTGAGCATTTTAATGTAATTTTTCAGGTAGCTATAGTACTGCATGCTGTATTACATAAGACATAAACAACAGATAGAGGGCCATATATCAAAGCCCCTATAGCAAGAGTTATATGAACTAGCTTACTATTCTTAACCTGCTGCATTTCTAACTATGACATTCAGAAAGTGTTTTGCAGTCAATGTTCATGCTCTCTAGGATGCTATTTACCACTCAACAATAATTTGAAATAAAAAAGGAATGCTTAAGTATTGTCCAGACAACAAACTCTAAAGGTTTCTGCTTTGGTAAAAGGTTTTTTTTTTTTGGCTTCCTATTTCAGTTTTGCCTGTATTGTTTGGTTTCGAAGGCAATATTACTCTACTTTCAAGCCCCGTTTGCATTAACGATCAGCCAACAGGAGGTTTTTTACATGTGGATGATTTTGAAAAGTATTTGATCTCACATATCAGCATCATTGCTCTCATAATTTTCTTGTTACCCTGTGTCTTCAACTGTATAGCTCTTAAAATTAGTCCCTGTTACAGCTTATGGACAAAGTTATGGCTTTGCATGGCAGGATATCATATTACTATTTCTTTTATCAAGATTATCATAATGCACTCATTTAAAACAACAGATAGCTTCCATTCCAGCCCTCTACTGTGATTTAAATCTCATACTCAGGGCAGAAATTGTGGCTGTTCTTGTATGTAACTGTGAAGAACAAAGCCAAGCAAGAGCATATGCTTCAAGTTCTATGACTGGGAGTGTTATTCAGTTTTATGATCTCACAGTATGCATGGTTTCCTAAGCTATTGACCTTTGGATCATTGGTTACCCATTCTTCCTTTTCATGTGTTTAAATATTCATTTATCTATCAATTTCATATGATTTTAAAGTAAAAATTTACACAGACTACAGCTGAGAACTTGGTTCGTTGTTTCCGTCCTTTTTCCTTTCTTTTTTTTTTTTTTTTTTACCAGCAGTAGGCCAATCAATTTATTTTCATTTAAACATGCTGGATAGTCATTAAAAGATCTTTCTAAGCTGAACATTATCATGTAAAGTGAATCAATATTGTCTTGCTGTTACAGAACTGATTAGATTATTAAGTTATTTACTAAAAGTCACAAATAAACTCTGTATTTGGGTTTTGCTTGCCAGAATAAACATGTAATGTACAAAGACATGCCATTCAATCGTGAAAGATACATAATTTTACAGCATAAAGAAAAATATAACTGCAGTCCTTGTATTATAATGCAAACAACACAATGATATTTTTCTTTATACTGTAAAATAACTCAGATTCCTACCTCCAAGGCAACATCTGATGGAAAATAAATTAAAATATATATTTAAAAGAGATTTTATTAAAAGAGTTACAATATCCAGCTCAAATGCTGCCTATTTGAAAAAAAAAAAAAAACACCAAACCAAACCAAACCAAAACCAAAACCAAAACAAAACAAAAAACCAAAAAAACCCCACTTCTCAAAATAAGGCTCTTATTAGAACAATATTTGTCATAACCTCTGTGAGTTAACGTATTCATAAAGCAAAAATGTTTTATCCAGATCACCTATTTCAAACAAGTCTCCATGTGAGATATAAAAACGTAGTTTATACACAGTAGTCATGAACAACCATCATTGTAGGCTAAATCAATTGCTTGAGAATATTTTACCCTATTTTAATTTAATATTAATTGTTAATGTTACCTTTGCATTACATTTATGAAGATGGACATTTCTCATTAGTACTGAAGTGAAAGAATGAGAGAAATAGGAGAATGTGAAGTAATTTGTGTTAAGAATTTCCTAAGGAACTGATATCCTATTGTATAAAGAGCATCAAATTGATTTCTGTTATTTTCTAATCTTAGAACGCAGCTTCAATGCTTGACCCTGTTTTTGAAAGATGATCCCCATATACCTGCCTGTGACATTCAGAATCTAGACATGCCTTCTTACAGGCCATTCATGTTACCTTTTTCCTCATATCTGTTCTTAAGTCAGTTCCAGACAGCAGTTGCATGTTTTTAATTGATTTCTTTAGACTTTGAATCAGATCTTCTCAGAATAGTTTTTATGAAACTGCTATTTAGGGAATAATGAATGAGTCAGAAAGGAAAAGAGACCTTCATCAACAAATAAACTGTGTAAAGGAGAATAAAGGTAATATACTCCTTGTTACCTGCCCCTCAGGCTTCATGTATCTGAACAGCATGACAGAGTCTTCAATGTCACCAGACATCTCTGCATCTCAAACCCCTGTAGTCCTAGTTCACCTTCTAGTCTGTGTGGCTCAACAGCAAGCCACTTAGTAGAATTTTGGATAGAGCTGAGATTTGTTTGGTGAGCTAAGACACTTGCTAAGTTTCCCAGAGCCCCAGTTTGTGACAGTGTGGTTAAACATCCTGAATCAAGAATGCTTTGGAGTCATCCAGATACCTGAAATCACATGCAAGTCAAACCAGATTCAGGTAAAACTAAAAGCTAAACCCAAGCCTATTTTCATAACTTCCAAAATAGTTAATGTCTAAAATTGCTTGCAGAAGAAACAGGTGAATAAATAAAAATTTCTAAACTGATTACATGATGATTGCAGAAAATATGCCTTTCCCTCATGTTTTGCCTTTCCTCTCCTGACAAGACAAGGTTTTGGGGTTTGGTTATGCTGTCTCCTACTTGTTGGAAGAACACTAACCTTTACAGACAGCTCTGCTTCTGAGGTATGTGAGATTAGCTAGGACAGTTTCAAACCAGCTGCTGGTGGACTGTGTCCACATCAACAGAAGAAAAGTCCTTTTTTGGTTTTCTTTTTTAAGAGGATGAAGAACTGTAGAGAGACAGATTGGCATTTAGGAGGAGAATAGCAATGGACAAAAGGAGTGAAAAGTAAATCACCAAAGTATCTTTTCCCAATAAAGAATGAAGTTATCATTTCTGGAACACTTGATGGATTTTTTAGACATTAAATTCACTTTTTGAAAGAGGTACTGCTCACTTTTTCTTTTTTTTTTAATTGAAAATTAAACGAAGTAGGAAAAAGTAATACTTAATCCCAAACCAATCCATTCTTCAGGAGCACATTAAGGTTCACAGATGGAAAGAAAGAAAGAAGACAGAGTCCCAAGGAAGTAAAAAAGAACTCAGTTATGCAATATGTAGAGCATTCTATGAGCTGCTAGGCTTCCTTAATTCTCATTGAACATATGAGTTCATACGAAATCACAAAACTTGAGAGGATTGAACCAAAAAGGCACAAAAATAAGAATTAGGAAAAATAACATTTTATTCAAAATAGAGGAGAAATTCAATTTTCAACTTTTCCCTTATCTTTTTATTTGGTCCTGTCTTCCATGGCAGAAGGAGGTATACACAAAACCTATAAAACTATCCACATATACAATTTTTAATGCAAAAGTAATGAATCATAATTGTGCTGGCATAATCCACTTTAGGATATGATTGACACTTCAAAGCTATGTTCTGATTAGTTACTTAGTCCTTTGAACTATATTATAGCTATTCATCAACTTTCAGCTTTGTGTCTTTGGAACATAATCATTAAAAACTCCATGAAAATCCAATAGCTATAATGAATAAAGTAAATGGAAACAGCGAGTAATAATTGCTTCCTCTTTTTGACTCCTTCCCATCTCAGTATTTACCTTGCAGATAATTCTTTATTACTTCAGTTCCATTTTTTCCCTTTCCTTCTCCACCCCTTCAACCTCTAATTTTTCATGACCCATGCCTGGTAAAAACTAAGTTCTGTACACATCAACAGACTGTACAAGAGTTGTGTCCTTTTTCCTCATACAGGCCAAGAACTACAAAATCACAGAACTGCAGAATGGTTGAGGTTGGAAGTTGCTTTGAACACCAAGTCTCCAGATCTAAGACTGTCAAAAATTATTCAGGGAAATTATGTAGAGCAAAGACAGAAGTATCCAGTAGTGAAATGTTAAGTGAAATGATTATGTGGATTTGCTTCACATGAATTCTTTGTTGCTTAAATTTGTAACTAACAGTGGGATTAATTTAATCCACCTTTAGATATTTACTATGCAGTTTATGTATGAGCTGATATTTCTGGTGTCACTTTATAATCAATAGTGAAAAAAACAAGATGAAAAATTTAACTTATTGTACTGTAACAATCTAAATGAGGTCAGAGGAATTGTTCTCTAGAAATGTCTGTTTCCTCTGGAGCCTAAATAGCAACTAGGGTAATTTTAGACATCTATACTGCTTATATCAAAATTTATGTGAGATGGACGCTGCACTAAAAGTTTTACTAAAAAAAACTTCTTATTTTTTTGTTTCACTATTGTATCTCTGTAGTACCAGTAGTCAATAAAATAGAACGATGTCCTAAGGGACCAGATCCTGTTTACATAATCTAAGGAGCTGGGGAATACCTCCTGCCTGCCTGTAGTGTGCAGTCACCCATTAAATGTATCAAGTTCACACACCATCTAAGACATGCCTTTTTTGGAAAGCTTTGTAGACAGGAGAGGGACCATAGAGACACTCTGGACAAACTCTGATACAATATTTCATATTTAATGTGTTAGAATTCTTAAGTGGTAATGTAAAATAGCAGTGCAGGATCATCATTAGTCAAGTTCTATAATGTTAGGAGTTACAATATTAGGGAAGGTAGACTGTAATCACAAGCTTCTTATTCTGTCTAGATTTAAGGAAAAAACAACGGACAGAAAGCTACTGATTAGTCTTGGAGATGTGGAGATGTAGGGTTAAAACTTTCAAGTTTATTGTCATAATGTGATGTACAAATGACTGAATCAGAAACTGCGTCAGTACTTCCTAACAGGAGAAACAGTCTTGATAGATGAAACTTTCCAAAAGCTCTCAATGATTTAATTCTTCTCTCCCTTTAATGATGCTAAATAGCCATCTGTTCCTAACTGAAGAAAATAGAGTCAATACTGAAAATTTCTGAAAACTTAGGCCTCTGTTTCTCAAGTAATACTATAGACCCTCTTTAAATTGCTTACTAGTCTGAAAGCAAGAAAAATCTGACCGTTTTTAATTAACTTTTGTTTTGTCTGGTCTATGCACAATTTTAGTATCCCAGTTAGTATTTTATACTATGTATTGAAACACGATTTTTTTCTGATTCTTATGACTAATTCTTGAAACTCTGTCTTGCTTTTTTTGTTAATTATCCCACTACATTCACTCCTGAGGATGGACATCATTGACAAACTTTTTTTTTCTATTTTTTTTTTTTATTAAATTACAAACGAGTAAATATTAATCTGAAAACCAGCTGAATCAAGAATCTAATGTTTCAGACCATAGCAGCTGCAAGAAGACAACAGAAGCCAGAATCAACAAATCATACAACATTTTGCTTGCCTTTTCATTGCTGTAAGTGACAATTCTGCATCATTCAGCTGGGTGGGAGGGAGAGCCGATCTGGGATGATGAATAAAAGACCTTTGTTCAGATCAGGAAATCTGGTATGGTAACTACTATAAGATCTTCACAGCAAAAAGAGTCATCAGAAAGCAAATTTGTTTTGTATAAATGCCCTGTGAAACATGTAATGAGTAATTTTCTATTTTGGGGTTTCTTTTTACATTAGATGTCTTTTTCAGAGGAAAGATAAATAAAATAATGCCTCTTGCCTTACTTGAAAACATTATGAATTACAATCTCTAAGATACATTAAGCTAAAGCGTGGTTGTACTTCGCAGTTTAGGTAATATTTCACATAAAGGAATAGAAAAATTCCAGTTTTTTGCATTCTTGGCTTGATTTGACTTAAAGGATCTTCTCCAGAAGCAGATAATCAACAGTTTCTGAGCATTCAAAACGTTTTAAAGTGTTTTGTCGTAGCTTAGCCCCAGCCAGCAACAAAGAACCATGCAGCCACTTGCTCATGCCTGCCCCAGTCCCTGGTGGGATGGGGAGGGGAACAGAAGAAAAAGTCAAAACACATGGATTGGGATGAAGACAGCTCAACAGAACAGCAAAGGAAGTGAAAAACAACAAAAACAATACTGCTAAAAGAATATACAAAAACAATTAATGCACAATTCAGCCATCACTGACCAGAACCCAAAACTCCCAGCACGCTCCCGAGCAGTGATTCCTGCCTCCCAGCCAGCTCCCCCAGCTATATACTGAGCATGACGTCACATGGTATCGAATATCCACTTGGCCAACTTGGGTCAGGTGTCCCTGGCTGTGTCCCCTCCCAACTTCTGAAAATAATCTTATTCCACTTGAAACCAGGACAGTTTCCAGTTTAGGCTCTGTAAAGGACTTTTCAACTTTGGATATTTTGATCATTGTGTCTATATGCCTCTAGGAACATAGATTTGTTTTACGGATTCATCCTTTTAGGTATGTTTATGAAGTTGTGTGCACTTTGAAATTTTCTGGAAATATTATAAACTGTGTTTCCCTTTCCAGTTTCCTCCTTTTCAGGCACGGTCCTTACTCTTCCAGAAGATGTTATCTTCTCTTATCCTCGCAGGGAAAAAAAAAAAAAAAGTAGAATATTCATAGAGAACAAGAAGCATTATAACGTCTCCTAACACAGGCACCTTCTCTTAAACTGAAAATCTCCTTTTAACCCGTACTTCTTAACCAGGGAAAAACAATAAATTAATAAACAATGTCAGGTCCTATTTTTAAAGATTTCAACAAGCAGGCATAGTAAATGGCTTATAAAATGGCCAAAATAGTAAAACATTTGTTTTGACGCATTTTATATTTTCCTTACGGTTTCAACTCTTTCAATGTTAGAACTATCCTGTTAGATCTAATTCTCCTTAGCAGTATGTAATTTTTTAAATTCCTTTTTTATTATCAAGCTCCCATCTTGTGCTGAGTATAAATTTTAAGTCTTACTAATCCATAAGAACTTTTGGCACATAATTTTAGAAATACAAGAATTTTTCCTTTCCCATCAAATAATCTAAGAAAGAAGTGCTGAGCATGTATATTTACAAATTTAAGATAAATACTTATGATGCTTCAATTTATACAAACCAGAAAATTAATACCAAATGTAGAAGGCCTCTGTATCCTCAGAATTTAAAACTGGACTTGCTTAAATAAATACATTTTCCATTGTCTTGCAAACCTTTATTTTAATTGTTTTCCTTTTACAGGTCATTCCAACTGTGTGATACTGTGGGACATAGAGCATTGCATGTACTTCAGAATGACTTACGGCAGTACTTTTGCACCATCAGTGAAAGGTAGATTAGTAGGTTAGGCGAAATATCACATTTCAGTAGAAAGCTATTCACTTTAGTACAATAACGTGTATGCAAAACTTGTGTTTGTGTATTTAACTCACCAACAGTTGTATATATAGTGCAATGTACTTTATATCCATACTTTGTTTTGCAAGTAGCATTACTTCTGACAAATTTTTTCTTCATGAAAAGGAAAATATTAAGAACTTGCCTTTTCAGAAAATGACGAATCTATAGTTTATCATCACATATGTGAAACACAGTATCACATTGTGGCTATTGGGTGAACAAAAGTTAGAATGATAGGCAAACCCAGTGTGAGAATTTCAGTCATTGGAAGATACATTACAAGTGACACCAAAACCTTGCATCCCCATTTTCTAACTTGGAAAGCGCATGCATCAAGATAGTATATCTTAAAAATAATTTAATGAATTCATAAATGAGGGTGTTTACTCAAAACAAATCTGTTGTTTCTCTACTTGGAAAGGAACTAAGCACTTCTATGAAGTGATGTAGAATGGTTAGGAGTAAGTGCTTTGTGTCAAGGGTTTTACAACACAAGGCATAAAGCTGCCTTTTTATATCTCTAGTGACATATTAAAATGCTTCACTCTGAGACAAGAAAAAACAAAAGAAAACAAACTTTTGTTTTCTTATCCATTATAACATAAAATTAGTCATAAAAGTGAAGTTAGTAGACATACAAGCATTCACTTTTTAAAAAGATGAATTTGGGGATTTTGTAGCCTTGAAGCCTCTTCCTATTATAGACAGCACTAAATTTAAAAATACAAGAAAGTCAAAGTGACAGTTCTTACATTACTTCAGGCATAGACGAGCATTTATATGCACATCTTTCTTATGGTGGCTAATTGTTACTTGTGCATCTTCAATTTAGTGCACGTGATATATATATATAGTTCTGCCTAATAGCCTGGTAAGAGCAAAACAGAAGTCAAATATTGAATGTTTTTATATAAGAAGACACCAAAAATATTCTATAATAACATACATTTTTTATGCATTAACATCACTTTCTTTCTGAGTCTTCCAAAGTTACTGTTCTACTTTGTGTGAAGGGGAGTGTTTCACATCAAACAAATGAAATCTGGGGGGTTTTCATTTTGGAAAGGATTTGGGAAAAAACCCCAAAAAATTAGTTCAATGCTAATTATTTTCCAGTCAAGTCATCGAGAAAAATTCAGTTATTCAGCTATTCCTACATGATTGTTCATGTCCAGCTGCTCTCCTGCAATTGCTACTAAAACTATTAGCCTAGTAAGAAGTGATCCTTAATTTACTTCTTTACAAACAAGAGATTCAAACACCGGGTGAGGCAAACAGCTACTTTTCCCGAGCCATTAATTTTGTGGTACTGTCCGTCACAATAAGACAACAGAATAGTAACTATTGTATATTCTTTTCGTTGCTTTTATTTTCAAGGGTTCAAAGACCTAACTTTTGTTTATGTATACACTTCACCCTGCTTTTGAGAACTAAGTATTCTTATAAGTGATAATTCAAGTAAAGAAATAGTAAACAAATATGGCAGATCACCTCTGGCATATGAATACATGAAGTGGTTGTGTTCAGTAAAATGAACAAAGGTCTCAACATTATTAATCGTGCCACAGATGCTACTGCTTCAGAAAGAGAATATCAAAAAGGCACAGTAACAAGAACGATAAAATAGCTACGTAAGAGATTTCTGGAGAGATATTTCTGAATGCAAAACGTTGTGTGTGAGAAAAAGCTCTAAAGGTACTTGAAGAAAAATGGATTTAGAGTCATAGAGGCCATTAAGGTGGCAATATGGTTTAAGGGAGGCATATAATATGAGGGTACACTATGACTGCTATGAAAGTTAAAGACAAATAATTTGAGTTAGAAAAGCAAGTTAAGAGGATGAAAAGCTATGAATAGAATACCTAATGGTACTTTTGTGCAAGGAGGAGGATAGTACCAAACGCCTGCTCTAAACATTATTATCACATGCCAGTTAAAGGCATGGTAAAAGCATTGGAAAATGTTGCCCAGGAAGGCTGTGAAATTGCCACCCTGGATGTGTTCAAAACCAATACAGATAAGACTGTGAAAAACTCACTCTAACTTTGAAGCTAGCCTGCTCTGAGCATGAGTTTGGACCAGATGACCTCCAGGAGCTCCTTCCAATCTAAATTATTCTATGATACTATTCAGTTTGTCACAGACTGTTCTGAAACACTTGGCAGGATAAGAGTTTTAAGAAATTAACATAGTGTTCCCTGAAAGAATTTTTTAAGATTGTTTAAGTACATAGGGAACATGACAGTTGAACAAGGATCAGATTTCTGTTGCGTAAGAAACTGCATTTTCTAAAATGTGTATGCTAGACAATCTGAAATTATATGGTAGCCCTATATGAATGTACAGTAATGCATTTAGCATAATAGGGCCAAAAGGATTAAAAATTATTTGTATACCTATTTAGGAGTGTAAAAACAAAAAATATTTATTATGAAACAGAATGGACCACAGTACAAAACTGCTTGAACAGCTGCCTGAAACCTAGGGAACTTCAAAGCTCAAGGATCCCTGCCCTTTTGGAAATGAGAGTAAATTGCACCACTTCAACGACTACTTAACCTTTGCTGTCTCTAGAACTCCAGTAGAAAAATCTTCTGTCATAATTTTTTCAATTACTTTTTAGTAAAAAAATAGACATTCTAAGATCCAGCTCAATAAATAAACTCCAAGAAAGAACATAGAGCTGAAAATCCTGTCACATATTCTCTTTCACAGAAATTCTTAATTTAAGATGTTACAAGACTTCTGTTTAGATAGAGAATATCTTGGAAATCACTCTTGCATTTCATCATATTAGTTTTTAGGTAATTGTTATTTAGTTCTCTTACATGAGTTTTAGGCATGTGCAACTAATATACCTGTTGTAAATATGCCAAACTAAGTTGTAATTATGTGCCTGGAGAACACTTTTGTGGACACAGGATCTGCTTTTACAAAACTATACATTGACAGCTGCACGTAACTATTAGTAAATAACCACCACAACAACAACAAAACAACCTTACTTCCTGACAATGATACTTAGCGCTGGATGATATGTACTTCAGTGATGAGTTGGTAAATTTACAGCCATTGTAAATATGACCAGTGGATCCATATATATGTAATACATACTTCAATCAAGAATGAATAGTTCAATTTAGTATAGGACTAATATGCTGAACTTCATTGGCCTGCATTACTTAGAAGGTTGATATTATACTAGTGTTGGGTTTTTTTCCCCTACAATAGTTGTAGTCTAAAAGTACCAAAATACTAATTGCAAGAACAACAGATATTCTCTCCCTCAAATGTTGAATGCTGTGTGAGACAGTATTTCATAATATAAGCCATCAGGGGTGGGGGTGTCCGTTTCTTTAAAGGACAAAAGATGAAGTTCTGGTGCTTTTAAGGTTACTTAAACAGCAAAAAATCAATTTTGTAAGAAATTCCACTGATGAATAAATTCTCCATTTTATGTTCCATTAAGGGTGAAAAAATATATTCTTCAGAGAAAAGCACATTGGTAGTCACAATGTGTTCTGGGTTATGTATTGTGTAGAAATTGGTCTGTCTCTAGCTTGCTATTAAAAGCAGGGAAAAAAGGAGGAAGTAAGTAAAAAACATTTTTCAAGTGTTAACAGCTGCAAAAAGTGTATATTATCTCAAAGAATTTTAGACTGAAGCAAAATTTGAGCCTTTCAGCATGTTACACTCTCAGTGTGCTTTATGTAATGATATGCTGAAATGATAAAATGACAGCCAAACTGCAAAACCTGAAAGGGATAAATGTTAACTCTTAGCTATAAGGCCTTTATGCGTTTACTTCGAATCTTTCCAGATGGAACTAAAGAGCAGAATAGCATAAACCAGATGTTTACCTTTAGAGAGTAGCCACCTACTGTCACTGAAGTCTCAGTGACTGAAATCTAGGGGATGATAGGCTGATTTTTATTTGAATAACATTGTGATGTTTACAATGTTATTCAAAATATGTACATGTACAAAAATACATGAGGGATAGATATGACCCTGCATTTTATGTGCACTATCCCTTTCTATGACTGCTTCCTTTAGTGCTCGGTTGCGATTCCAGGTACAAGCTGTGATTCTAGAGCAGCTGCTGCTTCATCCTTTTTCAGGATAGAGCACAAACACCCAGGTTCACTGGTTCTGTCTGGGCATATGTGGAGGTGCATTCCTTCTTCTTCTAGCTCATCAAGTGAAGCATGATTCCCCTGTTAGCTTTCAGTATTTGTATCCTTCCATTTGAGGACTGTAATCTTATGGTCTTCTATGTCTTTGTTATCCTATTAATATTTTACCATCTTAGCGGTCTAAATTTTCTTTTTTTATTATTAATTTTCAATAGCTGAATGTATATGTATATAGTGTTAAATATATAGTTTGTATTTCTTCTGTTCTCCTTCACTACCTGGTGTCCTTTTCGTGATTCACATGTTCAGAAGCCTGACTCTCCTTCAGAGTACTAATCAGTCCCATATTTTTCATCTGTTCTGTCATGGTGACGTGAGTTAAATTGAAATATCACCTACATCAACTTCTCCACAGAAAAGATCATCCATATAATCTTTTTCCATGCTAAATTTAGACAATATGAGGTAATGCATTCTCTCCTGCTACTCTGTTCAACTCTTTTTTTGAGACGTGAGACACTTCATATTAACTGCTGGATAAGGATATTCCCAAGCTAACTAAAATTATGTGGTTTAAGTTAAGTTAAGAGTTTCCTCTTCATTTGCTCTTGAGTTGAATCATTTGTAAGGACTTCATCATCTGTTAACACTGGTAGCTCCATTTGAAGCTATCTAGAGAATTTAATTTTAAAATTAAGCCTTTGATTCCATTGTTCCTTTAACTTCTACTGTGGGGAAAAAAAAAAAAAAACAACAAACCAACAGGGTTTTAGACCTCATCAGGAAAGATCCTGTTTATATACTTTGTGGTCTTTCATCTTCAGTAGTTCTTTGTGTGCAAAGCCATTAGGGAAATTCTCAGGATTACTAGTGGTGTAGACAGATAGCTTTTGCTTTTTTTTCCCAGATGGGCATGAAGAGGATGAGTCTGGTAGGGCTGGGAAGCAACAACAGTTCTCAGTAGGCAGAATCGGGCATTGAAACTGAGGGAGAGTGGATAAGACATTTGAGTTATCTCAGGAGACTAAAATTGTGCTTTAAAATCTTTTATTTTCTCAAAGTGGTGTCTGTTAAAAGAAAAAAAAATATGTTTGAAGATGACTGGTGAAGCATATTAGCATTAAATTCCAGTAAGAGAGTGCAAAAGCAGTTATCTACAAAACTGAACTACTACTCCAAGTGGAGAACTGAGGTGAGTGGTAGAGCTGACTTCAAAACCAGAAGGGAAGAGTCAATGTAAATTAGTATCAGGCAGTGTAGCAATGATTTCGAAGGTGACAAGAATAAATTAGAAACATATTGCTGAGAGAGAAGCATATTGCGAAGGGAAAAGGCTGTAGTTAAGATCATTTTGGTAGTGTTTCAGGCAGACTGATATTTGAAGTCTGGGGAGGTACTTCAAGCCAAGTACTTCAAATACATTGCAATCAACAGTTTATTTTACCAGCCAAGCCAGATGCGCTTTGATAGAAAGTTTAGAGCCTGGCAAACTTGCCAGAATATATCCTGCAGCTGCTGGAGTTTTAAGGGGATGAGGAGGCTGCAGTCAATTCAAAGACACTTAATTCGGCCTGAAGTTGAAATGACAGTTTAACGTGTCAGCCAGGTCAGTGGAGGCTTCATAGTAAAATAAACTACTTTGGGTGTTTTTTTTTAATTTGAATGGATTCAAGATGAAGATACCTTCTGGTATTTTTTTTGTTATGACTGACATTTTTAATTATTTTTTTCATGCCATGGGGACACCTTTATCTAATTAATATTTCAAATACTTTTTCAAAGATAATTTTATTTTTATTCAGAGATGCTCCTAACTTCTCATATCTGATGTATACTAAGGAGGTCAGACCACTGTTCTGAGTAAAAAGAGCCTGCAGCATCAGCAGGTAATGCAAAAGGCTCTGAGCCAAGACACTGCTAAGGCAACAAACGGTGCAGGAGAGCATGCCAAGGAACATGAACTTCCTAACAAAGTGCAGACATCTTTTAAGCAATTCTGAATGTATTAGAGTTGGCAATTCGCATACATACAACTATCCAAACTTCCTTTTTCCCGTGTGCTTTTCGTTCAGATCAAACGTCCTGTTCTGAGTGAAGTGATGGTCTACTGCACAAGCAATACCAGTCACCATGACAAACACAAGGGGAATTCATACAGAAGTAACTGGAAAAGAAAGAATATGATAAAATGGCAAGGCAGTATCAACTAAATGGGTAAGGAAGGAAAGGGCTAAGGAAATGAAAGAATGACTAAAGCTCAAATTAAGGACCAAAAAGGAACTTGATGAGATTTTGGGGAAGTTAATAATACATGACAAACGCTCAAACCCGGATCAATACAAGATACATGGAAAAAGAAACCAAAATCTGAGAGTGAATAGAGAGAGAATTTTACGCAGTTTACAGTGGAAATGTCCTGTGTCTACAAAAAAGAGAGAAAAAGAAAATGCAGCTAGTTTTTAAGATGCCTATACACAATCTGTATGCATGTGGGAACATAAGGGAAAAAGCACAGATGAAACAAGCAGTGGTCCTACCTTGCTGTTAAGCTGAATTATGACCAACCTTCATCTGGTGGTATGCATCAGACATTGTTCCTCAACATACAATCCATTTTACACTTTAGATGAACTCAGCTTTTCTGATTGTCATAGTCACTTATCAGTTGATCTCATCTTCCAGTTGCCTAAAGAATAGGAAAACCGTTATAAGTGTCTTAAAATTTCCTTCTCATATGTATCTGTTCTATATTGTAAATAATCTAATCTGAATTTTGACTATGATAATACAAATTCCATTTTCATCAAGTGAGTTTTAATTCTCTGCTTTTAGAATTTTTCTGTCAGAGTTAAGTCAAAGAGAGCTCTTATTCGTTGTTTCTATTTTGTAACAACTCAAGAATTACTTCCTTGAGGCATATTTAGCATGCTTTCAACGATCAGGTTCTTGAAGTTCTTGCATTGATCTCTCACAAGTGAATTGATCTTATTTTCAGGTACATTGTTCATTTTAAGATCAGACAGGCTTACAAGTTTTTAACGTGCACCTATAAATCATATATGTATCTTTGTCCATTTCTTTGTAATATTTGTGAATCATTTTTTTCTTTTGACATAAAAGTTAAGCCTTTTGTTAAGAGTATTTCAGTGGCTAGTTTATAGGTTGCTCAGTAGAAAATAGAAAGAAGAAAAATCAAGCACAGAGAAAAAACAAACAAAACAATTTGGCAAAAGGGAGAAAGACGCCCAAAGGTAATAGAAGAATTATCTGTTTCAATAGAGTTTGAAAGTGACCAAATCATAGAAAAAGAGGAAGTATAATTAAAAAATTAAATAAAGATTTTTAGAAAGAGTTGGAGAAGCCTACAATTGTGTTTAGGTGCTCAGGAGTCTTAAATTATTATTGACCTATTTTTTTGCAAGGAGACCTATTAAGTAATGTAAAAGACTCAGAGTAGCCTTAATAGTGAATTGCAAATGAGAGCTCA
Source organism: Stercorarius parasiticus (assembly GCA_013396915.1). NCBI lineage: Eukaryota > Metazoa > Chordata > Aves > Charadriiformes > Stercorariidae > Stercorarius > Stercorarius parasiticus. Next base: position 133,832 of record VWZL01003745.1, read on the forward strand.
ATTTAAATACACACATTTCAAATACGGACACAATACAGTCTAGGCTTGATTTGTTACTTATGCTGGAACATAAATTTTCACAAAATCCTGAGCCTTAAATGATGCTGTTTAGTGGAAGACTGCATACTTGAAATTCAGATCATTAGATAGTCCCCATCTCTAGTAAACAGTGCAAGAAGAACACAAAAGGATGAAAAAGAAAGAAAATAGCAAAGAGGATGAATAGGTAAAAGACAGAAAACAGTAAGAGGAAAATAGGGGAAAAGAAATGCTTTGTAAGACATCCTTTTAGAAAAATATATGGAAACAGAGGACAAGGCAGAAGAATAACGAAGAGGTGATTGGGTACAATCAACACAGCTTCACCAAGGGCAAATCATGCCTGACAAACCTGGTGGCCTTCTATGAGAAGGTCACAACATCAATAGACAAGGGGAGAGCAACTGACGTCATTTACCTGGACCTGAGCAAAGCATTTGACACTGTCCCGCATGACATCCTGGTCTCCAAGCTGATAAAATATGGCTTTGATGGACTGACAATTCAGTGCATAAAGAACTGGCTTGATGGCTGCACCCAAAGAGTGGCTGTCAATGGGTCTATGTCCAAGTGGAGGCCAGCGACAAGCGGAGTCCCTCAAGGATCAGTACTGGGACCGGTCTTGTTTAACATCTTCGTCAGCGACATGGGCAGTGGCATAGAGTGCACCCTCAGCAAGTTTGCCGA
>VWZL01003745.1:134969-200014 GCA_013396915.1 Stercorarius parasiticus
GCAGGGGGGTTGGAACTAGATGATCTTTAAGGTCCCATCCAACCCTGACAATTCTATGATTTTATGATTCTATGATATGTAGTCAAAACACATTACTGTGCTGTCCTTCTGCCTTTAGAATGCAAGACTGGTTAAGGGATGAGGAACTTGGGCATCTCTGGAAGCTGTCTTTGTATAATGGAAAACCTGGTAAAACCTTTGGAAAATGGATTTCGGCCAGAGGTGTCAAACACTTGGGGGGGGGGGCGGGGAGCGGGGGGAAGTATGTTAATCCTTTTCAGGAACTTTATGTCACCTTGAAATGCAAAGGATGGAATTTTTTCTGTCCCTTTATGAAAGATATTCTTTAAATATAATGTATTTCAGCAGTGGAACAAAAATCAGACTTCCTGTGAGACTCCTAGTCTTTACTAGTTTGCTAGAAGGATAGAGTTCTCTGCTCCAATCAGTTATGGAGTGAAATGACAGCACAGTAACACTACGAAGAGAGCATTGTGTACCAGTGGAAAAGTAACTGAATTACATAAAATGATAAAATGGAAACTTATCAGAACACCTACTAGGACTTCATCATAGGAGGTATTTTTTTTTAGCTTGTTTTGGGTTTTAATTTTAAGTTTTAGTGGAGATTGACGAAATCTGCCAGCGGTTGTTTTTTAGTTCTTCAGCAGCACATCTTTGAGATATTTTTCTATGAATTACTCTACCTTGAAATAAAACATCTAGTCTCATAGGAATTTTCACATGGTTTAGTTTTTCAATCAGTACAAAACACATTCACCACTGTAGCACTGTTGGGCTTTTGTGTGTCAGCATCTTAGAAAAATTCACTATGTCTCCATAAGGCCTAAAATGCAGAGCGCTCATCTGGCAGGCAAATATAGTTTTACTTCACCTTTATCTCCCACAGCTCTGAAAGCTGTCAGTTTCTAAAGCATTCAAATTGAGAATTCAGAATATCCTCAGAATAGCTCAGTTGTCTCACATCAGTGTTTCCTTCACTTCTTCCTGCCTTTTTTCTGGATTCTCTTTTTCATTAATGATAGTAAGATCAACCTTCTCCCTATGTATATTAATTGGATATATCCTTTGTATTTACTACAGTGACTGTGTGGGTACAAAGAATTTTCTTCAAACCAAAAACTGAGTTTTATGTAAGCAACTGTGTCCTGAAACACCTTAAGAAATGTTCTAGTAGCCAATAATCACGAATAAGCCTTTAAAGACTGGAATATTTTCAAATGCTATTTGCTGTACTGCCAAAAATCAAATTTTTAAATGTCTACACTTAGCCTTTATCTCACACACAGATATCACTGGAGTTGTGCAAGATGTTACTTCTTATTTAACTGAAAACTGGCATTTCAAAATTTACTCTTGTTCCAAATCAAATAAAGACTTATTTTCTGATCATTTCCCATGAAACAGATTTTTTTCAAATTATCAGCAAATTTTTACATTGTAATTTTTTTTTCTAGAAAGACAAAATGGCTTCTTTGGATTGTATAATTTGACAGTATTTCATGGCATAATAGGTTCCTATTATGCACTATTAATGCTTTCTATAAACACATGTCACAATTCATAGAATCGATGATCATTGAGTCCAACTCCTGACTCCACACAGGGCAACCTAAAAGTTAAACCATATATCTAAGAGCACTGTCCAAACGCTTCTTGAACACCAAGAAGTTTGCAAACATGACCACTTCACTGGGGAGCTTGTTCCAGTGCTTGGCCACCCTTTTCACCCAAGTGAAGAACTTTTTACTAATATCCAATCTGAACTTTCCCTGACATAGCTCTAAGCCATTCCCTTGCGTGTTATGACGAGACACCAGAGAGAAGAGATCAGCACTTCCTTCTCCACTCCCCCTCATGAGGAAGTTGTAGACAGCAATGTCTCCCCTCAGTCTCCTCTTTTCTATGCTGAACAAACCTGGTATCCTCAGCTGCTTCTCATATGTCATACCCTCTAGTCCTTTCACCATGTTTGCTACCCTACTCTGGACATATTCTAATATTTTTATATGTTTCTTACATTGTGGAGCCCAAAACAGCACACAGAACTCAAGGTGAGGCCACAGCAATGTTGAAGACAGTGGGACAATCACTTCTTTTGACCAGTTAGCTCTACTGTGCTTAATGCACCCCAGAATATGGTAATTGTCATGCTTCGTTTTTAGCAGTTCATATTTTTTAATTTTCATGATAATGTATCATTAACACAAAAGATGGGATTCATCTCAACTAAATTTACTTGCCTAAAAATTAGGCATTTCATCTATGTCAACTAGACTTTATAGTCAGTAGACAGAAATAGGAATCTCCAAATGACAGTTTTTTTCAAGTATTTATTGCCATCCTATTATGTACCTGTGTAAACTCTCGCTGACAACAAAAGGTGGCCTACAGTTCTCATAGTCTATTGTCACTTGTTCTTGCTAAGACACTGATACCTCTCCTGCAATTACATAAATATTGATATGTTCCCACAGTTAACCAGGTTAAAACTGACCCAGGAGGAAAGCATAATGGTATTTCTACTATAAATAGTTCAGGAAATAGCTCTACTTGTTTGTTGTAAATGAAACAGAAGAAAAAAGGTAATATTTGCACAGATTTTGTGTACATCATTATTGATGTATAAATGACAAAAATTGTACCAAATAGACCTGAATAATTTCCATGTGAATAAATTGTTTTAATTTTTGTTATCCACAGACTCTGCAATATGAAAAAGATTCACATAATTGCCACTATACAAAATGCTATTGGCAGTATTCTTTGCAAATTAGGTCTTCTCATTCACTCCTGCTTAAAAAACAATTTGTTTCCAGATTTTTATATCGCTCAAAAAATTATCTTATAATTCACAGATGTAGCATAAAAATGTTAAAACACAAGTAGAAATGAATTTGCATTTTTACTTAGAAACACAGAGCATTCAAAACTCCGGTTAGAAATACTGCTAAAAAAAAGGTATTGTAGATTGTAACAATTACAAAGAACAAGGCCTTCAGAAAACTACGACCCTGGCTCTGAAATTGTTTTACAGTAACACATATAATATGGCTTGTCATATAAGTTCCAAAACTTTAATTAGCCTTTAACATATTGTTTTCTTTTAAAATGTCCCTCTTAATTATTCATGGCAGCAAAGCAGACTAATTATGCTCCTTGGATAAAAGCACATTGGCTCATTAATCTTTCTTTTTCGGTTACATATAAACATCAACTATGATGAACAGGAAAGTATTTTTTTTTTATTATTATTTTTTGCCTGTATTAGATATACAAAGTTTGGGATCCTGAGGGAATGCAAATGTTATTTAAAGATTATAGTTGTGATTGTAACATTCATATTAAATATTTTAAAAATTCTTTTTTTAAAAAAATTGCACTATATGCATTCACTTATTATTTCTGAATTTTATCTTCGGTTCATTCCTGTCATTAATATTTTTCATGGTTAGCTATTGACTTAAGATGTATTTGCTTAGATTTTCCCAAAACATTGATAATAGGTGCAACTATCCAATATTCCTTAAGAAACTTTTAGGACACATAAGAAAAAAATTACTTTCTTAATGTTTCTTCATTTTAAAAATTGATGAGAAAATTTGAATTAATTATTGAGAAATAGTATGTCAAAAAGTTTCCTCCTTCTGTCTCATTTAACCTTAAAACCACAATAGCCACCACATGTCACACTGCCATTGCATTCTGTCTTGTAGTTCCTATTTCTGTAAATCCTTGCTGTGACATACTATTACACTGATCAGCAAATCTAGGCCATTGCTCTTCTTTTTACTATAGGGCTAACGGACACAGAAATTAATTCTGAAACTGTTGAAGCATTCTCTTAATTTTCTTGTCGATGTCTGTCATTTTTTGCTTTGGGTCCTTGACTCATTTTTTTCTATTTTATGTGATTTTGAGATCACTTCAAATGGTTTCAAATGATAATAAAATTTTATTCTAATGGGAAAACCTGCAATATACTAACCCACACATGCATGTTCACTTCTAATTCATTCATAAGACTAAGATCTCTCAAAATCATAAAATCAAATAAATTTAGGTAGGATATCTGGAGGGAATAGGAGGCAAACACCTGCTCAAACCTGGGACGAGTTCAAAAATGCAATTAGCTTAAGAGTTAGATCTATTCTCTCAAGGCTTATTCCATCGAGTTCTGAATATCTCCAAGGATGCAGATTACACAGTCTCTCCAAGCAGCTTGTTCTAATGCTTGGCTATGCATACTATGAAGAGTGTTTTCCTTATATCTAATTAGATTTTTTTCTTAATGCAAAGTGGGTACATTCCCTCTTGAACTTTCACTGTGCACCTCCTAGGAGAAGTTCTCAGCAAAACTGCTGCTTGTACATTGTGCTCCTGTCCCCAAATCATTTTAGTGGTTCTTTCCCAGACAAACTTGTTCCAGTTTGGGTATATCTTCCTTGTAAAGGGAAGTCCAAAACTGGATACAGTACTCCAGGTGCAATTTCACAATACCCAGTAGAAAGGAATAGCATTTTTTGACCGGCTGCCTATATGCTTGCTAATGGCACAGTTTATTGTTGGCCTTCTTAGCCATGGAGATTACTCTGCTGGTTTATGTTTAACATAAGAAAAAAATGTCTTGCCCACCAGGATTCCCATGACATTATTTGGAAACCTGCTCTCTAGCCAATTGGCAGTGCCAAGCCTGTACTGGAGCATGGGATTTTTCCATCCCGAATACAAAACTTTTCAAATTTTGTTGAACTTCAGGATATTTGGCTGCAAAGATATTAAGGCTGGCTGTGAGAATACTGCTAAAATCAAAGTAATTTACATACATGGCTCTCCCCCCACCCACACAGCCAGACATCTCACCAGTGAAGACCATCAGGCTGCTAAAGCAGTTTTCGTAAATACATGCTGGCTGTTCACAGTCTCCTTCTTTATGTAGGTGTAAATGAATTAGAGCAGGATTTGCTTCAGAATCTTCAAGGGTAATGAGGTGAAACTGATTATCATTTCATTCCCCAGATCTTCCTTCCTTTTTTTCTTGAAAATAGATGTGAAATTTCAATTTTTCCATTTTGAGAGAAGACTCACCCTGTTGTCAGCTGTTGTGGGTTAGCCCCTGTAGGCAGCTTAGCCCCCACACAGCTGCTCATTCTTTCCCCCGCAGCAGGATGGGGGAAAGAATCAGAAGGGTAAAAGTGAGAAAACTCATAGGTTGAGATAAAGACAGTTTAATAGCAAAAGCAAAAGCTGCACACATGAGCAAAGCAAAACAAGGAATTCATTCACTACTGCCCATGAGCAGGCAGGTGTTTAGCTATTTCCAGGAAAGCAGGGCTCCATCACACATAACTATGACTTGGGAAGACAAATACCATAATTCCAAATATTCTTCCTTCCTCCTTCTTCCGCCAGCTTTTATTGCTGAGCATGGCATATGGGTATGGAATATCCCTTTGGACAGCTGGATTCAGCTGTCCCAGCTGTGTCCCTAACATCTTGTGCATCCCCAGCCTACCCACTGGTGGGGTGTTTTGAGAAGCAGAAAAGGCCTTAACGCTGTATAAGCACTGCTCAGCAGTAAGTAAAACATGGGTGTGTTGTCAACACTGTTTGGTCACAAATCCCAGACATAGCCCCATACAAGCCACTATGAAGAAAATTAACTCTATCCTAGCCAAACCCAGTGCATCAGCTCCCTTAGTGCTCTCACATGAAGCCTGTCTTGTCCTATGAAGTTCTATATGTCCAGTTTACTTAGGTGATCCTGAAATCTACCCTGATCTACCATGAGTAGTACTTCACTTCCCCATGCTACTAGGTACAGGGCACCTGGAAGACCAGACCGCAGTGCTAGACATTAAAGACTGATAGGAAGGCCATTTTTTCCCTTTTGCATGTTCCCTTATTGGTGTTACAGAAACCACCACAGGTCTTCCCAGGTTGTGGAGGTAAGTCAGACATATGGTTAGAACAAAGGATTTATTGTCTCTACTGTGAGGGTAGTCAAACACTGGAGCAAGTTGCCCATAGATGTTGTGAAGAGCATCCTTGGAGTTGCTCAAGACTCAACTGGACACTACCCTGAGCAGCCTGATATGATTAGATCTGCTTTGAGCAGGGGGTTGGACTAGAAATCTCTGGAGGCCGCTCCCAAAAAAAAATTAACCTGTAATTTTTTGCTTCTCCGTGTTGATAAGATGCAGGGCTGTTCAACAGCTACTCCAGAACAGCCCCAATCCAATGATTTGCTTCCTTTTAAATTAACGTCCTCCTCCCTCCTATCCCAAACAGTTCTTGTCTTTTACCATAACACCTTTACTCAAATAAACAGCTGGCTGTTTGCTCTTTCACAATGAGACCTGATTTTGCTGACTTCATATCCTTATCTGTTATTTGTGACACAGATGGTAAATTTTAGCTTGCTTTTTGTAACATTTTATAATTTCTCAGGTTATCTTGTTAGCATAGCTGCAAGTCAGGATTGGTTATCATGCACAGACCCTAAAAGCAACGAGAAGGCATCAAGTATCTTACCTTTTCTGTGTCCTTTGTCATTAGATTACTGACCCCATTCAAAAGCAGCCTCACATTTTCCTTAGTATTTCTTTTGCTATTGATATACCCCTGGGAGGCCTTCTTCTTGCCCTTCAGATTCCTCAGTAATTTCAGCTCCAGCTGAGTTTCAGCTTTCCTAATTCCCTGCATGCTTTGGCAGTGTTTCCATATTCTTCCAGGATAGCTAGATACCTTCCTGGATAGCTTCCACCTTTTTGCATTTTTGTTTAGTCAGAAGGTCCTTTTCAACCTTTCTGGCAATGCTTGCTCAACCTTCTGTACACCAAAATGGACAATTTTGAGCTTTGAGAAGATTAACAGGTCCCTTAAGTTCAACAAGCATGCCTTGGCATGCCCTTCAGAGCAGCCTCTCTTTCTAGTTCCCTGAACAAGACCAAGTCTGCTTTCCTGAATCCTGAGCTGTTGTTCTGTTACTTGTTTTTCTTCCTTCCTTCAGGATTGTGAATTGCATCATCTCATGGTTGCTTCAGTGAAGTTTGCTGTCAGCTTTCACATCTATAACCAGCTCTTCCTTTTCCATGAGTAGGGTAGTTAAAATATCTGATTACATTGCTAGTGGTGGACCATAGGCCTTATATCTTGTTTGGACACATTTTGTCCTGCATAGACATTAGCTTATTCTGGATGTGACTAACAACTGCCCTTCTAGTAGATAACAGGGGGATTAAAGTAACCCAGAGCTTATAAGAACCAGAGCTTATGACTGTGATTCTTCTCCTTATTATTTAAGAAACGTTTTGTCCACTTATTCTTCTTAATTTGGTTCTTCATAGCAGATGCCTGCCAAGTTTTCCTTCCTGGTCTGCCCTCTGATCCTGGCCTGTAAATTCTTAAACAGCCATCATCCATTCAGTAGCAAAGCTCTGTGCATTTGTACTGCTCCTTTGCATACAGCACCACCTTCCCACATTTGTTTTCCTTGCCAGTTCTTCCCAAAAGCCGGTATCTATCCAGAACTCCTGTCATGTTTCTCAGGTTGCATGCACTCATGTACTGGTACTTAAGATGGACCCCAGCTATGCCACTTACTGAGGGGAAGTGTGAGAGCTTCCCCTACCATGTTTTCCCTAGATGTTTCCACCCTGCCCTCCATTCCTCCACTTTTCTGTAGTGTGTTCATCATCCACCAAGTACCCTACTATAAATTCTTCCTTTAAATACTTTTTTTAATGAAATGAAATTTATTTAATATTTACTTTTCCCTCAAAAAAAGATTTTTATTTTTATATCTGTATAAACTGGCATTGATGTCCACAAAGCCATGACAATTTATACTATCCACATGCTGGTACCCAGGTGTATTTAAGCTTTTAAATATAATTTGAATCTAGGCAAGACATTAACTATCTCCTTGGATGTAACAGGAGTTGGAGGTTCAAGACTCCCAAAAATATGTTTTTAAATGGATTTAGGAGCCTTACTTTGTGTAAAATTTAAAATTCTTGGCTATAAATAACTACTCATCCTTGTCTTTTTGCATTTACATATAAAAACATTCACAGATCTTCCCCTGGAAATGTGTCATCTTTAGGTTAAACCATTTAAGCTATGTTGTAAATTATTAACTGCTCAGAGACAAATCTTATCCTATGTATGGAAAATATCTAACTATACAGAATCTATTTTTTCTTTGATATTGTGAATAGCGCTTTTACTGTCATCATTGGCTGCCAGACGAAACCTACAAACGACTCTTTCACCAGTCTTAAGCATTTAATAATCCCTGTTTTAAAAGAACTTTTGAAACACATAAGAAAAATCTTCAGTTTTCTAAATTTTACTGAGTAGATCAAACATCCCTCTTTGTTCAGAATCTTCAGGTCCTTTCCTTTTATGTAACTTTCTGCACCATACAAATCTGTCTATATAGTGATATCAAAATGGGAAGCTCAAAATTTGAAACTCTAAACATTTATTGTATTAAGACAGATTTATTATATTAAAGATAAAAACAATGAGATGTTCATCTCAGTCAGCTTTAGAATCCTATGTTGTATAAATAATCTACATTTGAACTGTTTGTCTGGATGCTCTTTATCATTAACGAAGACAAACAGAATTCTCTTGAACAATTCATGTGACCTATATTAGGCATCTATTTTAGGAAGAAACAAACAATTCCTTGAAGATAGTAAAGACTACAAAGGGAATTGAAGGATGCAAAAATGTCGACTAGATGCAGATGTTTATAGTGCAGATGACTAGTCTGACCAAGTCACTTTAAGCTTTCTGATTAATGATGATAAAGATGCAGTGGTATGCTAAAAGCAATTCAGAGACATTAAAAACAGCCCTCTGCGTCAAACAGACATAGAGGACTCTATCACCAATGCCACAGCCAGTGCAGAGACAATGTGTGAAACAATCAGCTTGGTTCCTGGCCTCTGGGACACTTCCTGTGAAATAAAGCCGTATCAGGTACTTGCTATGTGTAGGCTTATATATGTTAGGATTAGAACCGACCTTCTACCAGAATCCTTGCAAGGAAACATAAAGATCTTTGCCAATGTGAGTCTATGTTAAAGTGTCTCTTGCCTTACCTGCCCTAAGCTGAGACATCTCCTTGGGGCATCTCAAGTAGTTCTAGTTCCTTGTGTTCAGGCAACTGAATTAAGTTGTGGGGCTGAGATTCAATTCAAGAGAACATATTGGAAGTTAGGTGACTACATGCAGACTAGGTGATTAAACATTTATTATGTTTGGTTTTTTTTTAAAATGAAGTGATTTAAAGAATATAGTCAATGAAACTCCTAGAGATGCAATTCAGTAGCCTCAGCATCAGCATCAGGAGACATTTAAGATGCAGAAAGCCATCCATCCTTACTTCCAGATGCTTCTCAGAGAGGATATACGTCTACCATGCATCTTCTGTTATAACTTCTAGCTTCATGCATATTTCTCATATACCAGAAGGCATCTCAAAAGACCTTAGAAGCCCATGTTTGGTGAACCAAGCCCCTCTTCTCTATTGACAATAGTATGAATTTAGATACTTAGCTCACAGTTTTGGTTCTCTATTGTGTCTTAATTGTAGACTGAATCTCATACTAAACTACTATGGAATCTGCACACATCTAAACTATGCCAGTATCCACTTCTCTACTGACAGGTCATCATGTTCCTTTGCTTCATAGATTTGAAAACTATTGTGAAAAATGTGGCAGAATTCAATAATATTTTCAATCTCAATTCTATATAATATCTCTGAATGAACTACAACCATAAACTGTAGCAGAGTAACACAAAAGAATACGAGTAACATTCCACAAGCCATGACCACATATCATAGACAAAAAATTGCTATTAGGTATTCCTCCCCAGCACATTAACTAGTTTTTTTCCACAGCCCTCTCCTGGCTTCTTTTCATGACTCTTCTTACTAAATTCTGTGACAACTTAAAGTGATCTCTTTGTCCTGCTTAATTATGGTAGGGGAGGTGTCCCAGAAATAAAAGTGTACATTTCCCAATTTTATCTATTGCACCAAAGACGAAATGGAACCTTTGTCTATGTCAGATATGAAAAAATATAAGAACAATATTTCTGTATTTGTTTCAGTTTTATGATGACCAATTCATAACTTAAGTGAAATAAATTAAAGTAACAAAAAACTAGGCTATATGTCTTATGTCACATGAGATGCACTTCCATTCTGTTTCTAGGGGGTCCATAGAATATATTATATACTTACAGTAGCACTAGCCGTGAGTGGGAGTGTATTATTACTGGGACTAGCCATGTAGGACCAGTCATGACTGGGAGTGTATTACTGGGATTGAACTAGATGATCTCCAGAGGTCCCTTCCAACCCTATGAATCTATGATTCTATGATTCTATGATTAGATTCTGTTTGGCACAGAAAGTATTCACCAAGGTCATCAATCTTTAGCATTTGAGAAAGCAAATATTTCCATTTATCCACAGGTTATTTATATTCATAAGCAGAATGCAGACCAAAAAAACCTCTAGGTCAAGTCAAGTGCCAGTTATTGCAAGGGTCTTGATAATAATATATTTTTAAAGTGTGTATCTAGATGGTTTACAGCTTCACCTGGAAGTCTTTAAACAAAGAGCAAAGATTTTTTGTTTGTTCTAACATTCATCTAGTAAGATAAGTCTAGATAACAGTGTAATAAGCTTAGTCTTGTAGGTCTAGTAAGCTTAATAAGGCAAATATTAACCAACTGTTAGCATATCGGTATATGCAGTAAATTAAAATATTTTAGATTAAGGGATATTAATTTATTTTACACAAATTAGAATTCTAGGAATAGTGTTCCAATATGTAGAAGTTGATGATTCTTCACTTCATCTGAGGTTAAGAGGTTTCTGTGCAGAAACACTGAGCTATGTCCCTCCAGGATCTCCAAAGTAAGTCTGTAAGCCATTTCTCCCTGTGCTTATTACAACTAAATTTGTTCTGGCCCCTCATCCCCCAAAAAAACCCAAATCCCCAAACTCAAAAATCCCACCAAACACATTATTATCAATAGAATTTTCATTTACATTTCAAGGAAAGGTCAAGGAAGAAAAAATAAAGAACATCACCCTTATATGAATACTTACATGATGTAGCTGTCCTATATATTGACAGTAGGACTGCTGTACAGCCTATTGAATTTCATGGAAGTGGCTACTCTCTCCACTGGCTATAGATGAGACCCTGGATATTACTAATTTAGTAATTTCTGTTGGATGCCTTTAATTTGGTATTTAGTCCAAAAACAATCCAGGACATAAAATTCTGTTCCTGTTTTTCACCTCTCTGATGCTTAGCCCAATGAGGGCATACCTGTAGCACATCTAACAATAAAAGTATTCAATTTAATCTGAAGAAAAATTTAAACCATTTAGTGGAAAAGTTTTTATAAAGCCTGTTTTTACAGATGCCTAAGTTTTGGGTATTTTTCTACCACAAAATGGAGCACAGACTAGAGGTTGGTAGGTTTGTGTGAGTTAGTACAGAACTATTTAAGGATACTAACTCATGGCGTATAAACAGTATCGTCAGGTCAGCAGGACACTGTTTAGCCCAGAGCTGATACAGTTCCAATTTCATAACTAGCTCCTTCGTAACTAGCTGAGACATTTCTGCACAAGACACCACACTGTGGACTGGACATACCTGTAGGCTGTTAAACCCATGGTAAATTGCATTTACTGAGTAAATAGCCTGATCTTCAAACTGACTGAACCTCTTCAAATAACACTATAGATTTCAAAGAAAATTATAGGAATTTCAGGCATAAATATACTTAGTTATGAATGTAAAATTCCTTATATTGTCCCTCAAATAATTATGGAGTAAATTTGGAGGGGGTGGGGGTGGTATGGGGGGCGGTTTGTTTTGTTTTTTTTTTAATTCCAAATGTAATATTATTTTTTACACCATTAACCAGTTAGCTCTATTCAGAAATTCAGTATCAGTATGCCAAATAGAAGTGTTAAAATATGGGTATATTTATCTTGGAGAAAAAAAAAATCCTATATGATTTTGGATACAAGGATGAAATTAATTAGACAATTAACTTGTGCCTAAACTTCAGAAGTTTAAATGGATGGTTTGGGGTTTTTTTTGTGTTGGTTCTTTTTAAAGTCAAGTACTGTTTTCTTCATATAAAAATGAAGTGATGTGGTTATCTTTGTGTTCTCCACATACTTATTTGCGAAACTAAGTTTAAGTACTTAAGTTACAGAGACTGGCTCTGTTCCATCCTTTCTGAGAGGAAGTGATAGACTATTCTTGTGATTTATATTCTAGCCGTACGAGTAATGTGCTTTTATTATGCAGAAATATGGTTTTTTGACATTTAGAATTTTAGTTTCCTTTCATTTACTCTTTGAAACAATTGGGACTTAAACAAGTACTTAACCAGCCACTGGTATGCTTTGTCAAATACTTTACATCTTCAGAATCAGAAAGACCATATGGATGCAAAGATAACTGTTTCCAGAGACTTCAGTTCAAGGACATGCAAGCCTGATTTGAATAGAATTGGCCCTTATTTAGTCATTCATGAGAAAATGCTTTTGCTTTCCTATCAAGATGTAATATAGCAGAGTATTACCCTGAAAAGGGAAATGGGAGAAAGAACAAATCAATTAATTGAAGTCGCTTTCATTCATTACTAAAAACACTCCTACCCAAAACTATTAACCACAAAAGCCTCCTAAAGCATCATCCTCTGCTCTTCCAGGGTTTACTGAGACCTTGCTCCATTGCAGATCAGTTTTTCTAGGGAGCAATGTTTACTGGTGCTTTTAATTCCTTTTTTATAATAGAACTTCCTAATTCTAAATTTCTACTACTATTTCAAGCACATTTGTATTTTCACCATGCTTTCTTTGAAACAGAACACACAGACGTTTATTTACAACTGATTTTCAAAGATGTATCAGCTTTATATACTTCAAAGAGAACCTTTGTCCACATTATTTAAGACCATGACCTTGCCAAACAACGGGGAATAACAGCACAAGATAGAAGTTAGATATAGAAGATGATGGTTGTAAGCAAATAGATTTCTATTGGGTGGATGCATGCATAAGTATGTGCACACATTAAGATACACATAAACACATGCACACACAAAAAATCTATTTTCAGTAGAAATAATTTTCATACTAACGATTTCTGGAAAGACTACATTTATGTTGTTTTCCCTTTTCTTTAAGACAAAACTATTTTTATGGCAGAAATTCTTCTCCAACTTACATTTCCAGATACGAGTTGTATGGAGGTAAGAAGAAAAAATACTTCACTGTGTTTAGCTAAAAAGAAATGGTTCCTTCTATCTGTTGCTTTCCCTCCACCCACCTCCTAGTGATTGTCCTGAGGAAAACATGACAAAGTAGAGAGTACTTTATGTATTTTTAGCCACTTTCTGTCATTAATGCATCATTTTCTGTCAGAAATAACCAATTTCTGATTTAGATCAAATACTTCTATTTGTGCATTCAGAGGGCAGGTGACAATGCTCTACTGAAAACAGAGAAACTGTGCTTATATGGAATTGCTGAATATAGGAGAACGTTAATAATTATAAGACTATCTTGCTCAGAAAATCTCCCATTCCTGAGTCTCACACAACATGCAAAGGATGAATTTATAGCATTCAGGCAAGATTTTCAAAAGTAAGTGATAATTTTGAATATCCACATGAGAAATATGACCTAATTTTTTTAAGCAACTGTGTTTAGGAGCACCTGAAAATTTTAAATAAGCTTCATTATTTTCTTCAATAACTGGATTTATTCACCTGTCAAATGACTGATATTTTAGACTAATTTCATTTAAAAAGAGAAAACTAGAGGAACTGCATATCCTCAAATTCTCTTTCTTTTGCCTTTTCTAATCTAGCTCTTTATCAGTCTGGTGCAATTAATTTTCATTTCCCATTTAAAAATACTTCATCAATAAGCAGTTCTATTTTGGCCTACTGTCTGCTGTTGAGGTCAGTCCTGTCTACCATCCACCTCCACCTGTGAGGTACCTTCCTCTCATGTGGCCACAAATTAATTTGATAATTTACTTTATCCAAACAAAAAGTAATTCCATTTTTTTCAAGATTTTCCTTTACTTGATTTTCCTTTACTTGGATGAGAAAGGTAATGTGACACCTTGCAGAAGCACAAGAGCAAACACCATAAGAGGAGTGTTTAGGCAGGCTTCGTAAGAGAGATTCAGAAGATTGTTTTGCTTATTTAAGCATAAGCAAAGTAACACAGTTAAAATATTTTGTGAAGAGTGAAAGGAATATTCAACTGAAATCCACATAGTCTCAACTGCAGGTTTGAGAGAAGGCAAGGGAAACACTAAAACAGTGATCTGACCTTTTTTCACTGCATCTGAATCCTTCTCCTTGCCCTTCCTAGGATGGTTGCTTCAATGCCACACGACTGTCACTCCCCACACAATTTCCTCTTTATCCCAGTGTCCCATCACTGAGGAATAAGAACCATCCCACACTGACATGCTCAGATTGAAACCCATACACCTGGAAGAACTTCATTAGTTTAGACTTAGTTTGCAACTATCCTTCTATTTTGGAGAGCTGGACAGTAGACACACACACATGCACACATGTACACATGCATCCCCTTGCATGTGGACCATTGCTTTGAATGAAACAAATTGTTTTAAAATCTAAGACAGCCTTCTTAAGAAAAAAAAAAATCTGAACAGAACCCTAGTACAAATTAAAAGAAAACCCCAAATGCAGAAAGCATAGACACCTAGTCCAGTCCTACTTATAGTAATTGAAGTCAGACACTATTTACAATTGTTAGATGGCATAAACAGCTTTTGCAAATTATTTCTGTGGTGAAATCCCAAATCCCATTTTTTCACATTCAGAGAAGTCTTTTAATTGAATGAACTTGTGAGCATAAACCTGGACATTACTTTGGACGGCTATGGAGCTCGGGAATCGATTCATTTTCACTTTTCTAGTTCAGTTTCTGCACATAAAAATATATTACCCCATATCAAATAATGGTCCTAATTCAATTTAAGAACCAAAGACTGACAATGTGTTTTTTAAAATTTTTTTTTCTCTCCAAGTTGGTTGTTCTGGATAGAGTCAAGTAACAGTTTTTATGTATGATATACAAGTATACCATTACATGATTTTTATGCAACCACTATGTCAGCCTTTTTCTTCCTTTATAGATTTGTCTTAGATACTTTAAGTTGCTAAATCAGAAAAATCTTTCTCAGAATACAACAGACACTCTCAAATACAATTTCCTTTCCTTACTTATCCTCTTAAAAGAAAAAAAAAAAGAAAGTAACATAAATGATCATCTTTTTGAAATATATGGCAAGCACTTACAGGATGGAAGGACAGAAAATATTATTTATTCTTTCTGGAACAACTTCACAAGATCCATAATCTTCCCATCCCACAATAGGTGGTTGGTGTTGAGATCAGGCCAATTATAGGTTTTATTTCTTTCATGCTGAGGAAAATTTAAGATAACTGCAAGTTAGCAGAGTGTCTTAATGACAAAATAATTATTTGGAAAAAGTATGAGAGAGAGAGAGAGCTGCCATTGCTATTACTTCCTCCTGTAGGTATTTTTAAAAGGAAGCAGCGTCAACTTCAACTTTTTTGTACTGAGCTGAATCACGAATTGTGCGCCAAGTGGAATGAACTCCTCAGGCAGAAGTGTATCTAGATTCTGGATATACTGCATGCTTACATGTTATATAGAATCATAGAATAGGATCACAGAATATCTCAAGTTGAAAGGGACCCGTAGAGATCATTGAGTCCAACTCCCTGCTCCTCACAGGACTACCTAAAACTAAACCATATGACTAATATCACTTGCCTTAAAATTGAGCCCTGGGGAATCCCACTAGTGACGGGCCCCCAGCCTGATGTAACCCCATTTACTATAACTCTTTGAGCCAAACCCATCAGCCAATTGCTCACCCAATATATTATGGGCTTGTCTAGCTGTATGCTGGACATTTTGTCCAGAAGGATACTGTGGGAGACAGTATCAAAAGCTTTGCTAAAATCCAAACCACCACATCTACTGGCTTCCCTTGGTCAGCTAGATGGGTGACCTTGTCATAAAAGGAAATTAAATGGGTTAAGCAAGACTTTCCCCTTGTGAACTCATGCTGGCTATGACCAATGACTGCATTGTCTCTCAAGTGTTTTTCAATAACTCCCAAAATAACCTTCTCCAAAATTTTACCAGGCATTGAAGTGAGACTGACAAGCCTGTAACTACCAGGGTCTTCCTTCTCACCCTTCTTGAAAACTAGGCCAGCTTCCAGTCAACTGGGACCTCTTCAGACTCCCAAGACCATTGAAAAATAATGGAGAGAGGTCCCATGATGACTTCAGCCACCTCTTTCAGTAGCCTGGCATGAATCCCATTGAGCCCCATAGATTTATGCACATACAGCTGAAGCAGCAAGTCTCGAACAAGTTCAGGGTCAGATGGGAATTTATCATCCCCCCACTCATAGTCTTCCAACACAGGCCCCATACCAGGTCCCATCATCAGTGTTGAAGGCAGAGGAGAGGAGACATTAAACATCTCTGCTTTGCCTGCATCCTTATTTGTGAGGTGAACAATCTCATCAAGCTACGGACCAATGATATCTCGATTATCCATATATATAAGGATCTAACAGCTCTCTTCTGTCAAGGCTAAACTGCTTCTGAACTGAAGCAAAAACTAAATGGCAGGCATCTGCGGAACCTTGGGAATGGAAATAAATTTCAGAGAAATTGAGATTGAATAGGAGTCAGGATTTTAGATTTGGTATTAGGAACCTAATTTGGGGGTAGGGAGGGAGGTTCAACCATATAAATATTTATCATATATTGTAAATTTAGAGCTCATGGATAACTTTTGATGGTTCATAAGTAAATTTAGATACTCCATGGAATGTTTTGAACTGGGGTTGACAGAAACATAAAACAAGACTGGATGAAGAATTGCTTCATTCTGGTCATATCTGAAAGCTGCACCTTGTACTATTTATTTCTGAAGTTGTTTTTATGGAGTGTATCCATTTGCTGTAGAAAGATTTTTTTTTCCCATAGTTCACAGAACAGTCGTTCAAACTCTGCTTAAGATTTGTGCAAATGACAACTTGGAAACAAAAGGAAATAAAACATTACTCAAATTCTTGTCTTGACATAACTTTCTCAAATATATCAATCTTCCATGGTTTCTGAATGAAATTAGCTTTACCTGCAAGAGTTCTGGAATAACTTGTTTAGTTTTAGATACTTGGTGGGCAGAAAGGAAACATTTTCAAGATTATACGTCCACAAGGTAAGAGTGAATGGGGAAGTGCCATTCGATGGATTTCTCAAGGTAGGTTTCAAATCTGAAAAACAGGGCTTTCTAATTTGAGAGTTCTTATAACTCATATTGAAATTTAATTTAACATGAATAACCTTTGTTAATAAATGTAAAGAACAGATACTCATTCAATTTAAAGCACGGACTACTCTTGAGTCTGTTTTCTTTTTTTTTGCCAAAAAATCTATTGATTCTTTCCTGAATGCAATAACCATTAAAATGAAGCTATATGGAGTGTATGCCATCAGAGGTATGTAAACTAAGTAGAGAACAGGAACTAATCGAAAGTAGTTTAAAATTACAGAAGTGATCACTTTACATCATTGTTGAGTCTTTTCTTATGCCGGTTTATTTGGACTTACAAAAACAAGATATGCAAGTAATAACTGTTTAGCTCCAAAATAAAATTTTTTGAAGTCTGATTAAAAACTCAAGGAGGCCCAAGAAGATATCTTTTACTTACATACAGTAACAAAAAAGGATAGAATTATAATTTTTAAAATGGAGTCTTATTGTTTCTTTTTCTTTCTGATACATTGATGGGTAGTATGAGGGAAAAGGACTGCAAACCTGAATGATTCAGAGTTGTTGACACAGGATGAAGTGATATTATGTTAAGAACACCAGAGTAAACTACAAACAACCTTGGTGTTTATAAAGTTCAATGCCACACAACAGTATCTATATGGCAGTGTGACAGACTATCTAACCTTCTGACAGTGCTTGTTCTCAGTTAGCTCAGCTAACAGCATGAGGCCATATTTCAGTGTGGACATACCAGAGTTATTCTGAGTTCTCTGGTTTCTCTGGTAAGAAAAAGTTTCTCTGATGAGTTCAGTAAAGCCTGGGGTCTGTAGAGTGATCTCCTAGAGGCTCCTCAGCTCCTAGGTGCTATGGTGTGTGGGGAAAAAGGCTGTTCAGACAAACTTAATTGTTCCAATCTCCAAAGAAAAAAGTGAATCAGATTAAAAGTGTATATTCTACGTACTGTTTCTGAGAGTGCAGTAGTGGATAATGAACTAAGTCCCTTTGAAGAGTAACTGTCCTATTGGCTTATACTTCTTTTTTTTTCCCTTGTCATTTTGGGAAATTTGACAAGGCTAAAGGAGACAAATTCTCACAGGATTCAGTTTTTGGACTGATGACAAAAGCAACTGAAGAATGCAGGGCTTTGCTACAAAAGAAATGGACACTGTAGAAAAGGTTAATTCAATCTTAATTATGTTACGTATATGAAAAAAATGTAGTGCATCCCCTTTAGAGTTGGAACATTTACCTACTGAACGTGAGTTATTGTTTTTTTGGATATTTACAAGTGCAACAAATCATACGGTTACTTTAAAGTAGAATGCTCACAAATTATATAACTGTGCCAAACAGTTCTTCGGTGCTTTTTTTTTAACTTTTGTGAATGAATGGCTTAAAGAATGGAAGAATACAGACAATTCAAAATATAATTTTGAAGCTCTTTAAAATGCTTAAGTCACATTCAACAAGCATACTCTGCAATTCAGACATAAATGGTGTTTATATCTTTTGTTATATTCATTCTGTGAGGTAGTCTAAAGGAATAATTATGGCCATTCCAAAGAAGTACAATTCAGACTTGATATGGTTGAACTGATATGGCCATTTTTCTTTACTACTGGTATTCTGCAATCCTGTGTTTTGAAATTTGTGAATGGGTGAAAGCATGTTTAGAAAGTCCTCATTATAGAGTACATGTTTTCTCAGTCTTCATTAGTTGTCTTAGCATTAACTATCGGAGGACAGCTACCATAGTACTATGGCTTAATGTTGAAGTATCTGGTTTTTTCAGAATACCTTCTAATGGTTCAGGTTAGATTTATTAGACAATGACACTAAGACAGATAGCCTTCAGTTAGGACACTAGCAAAAATTCATTCTGACTTATTCATATCTTGTTCTTGTCTTTCTTGTTCTCACGATTTTCCATAAATCCTCCTTTAAATAGCTCCCAGTTACTCTTCCTAAGCTCTCTTCAGTGTTTCCATGTGAACAACTGAAAAGATGACGAAAATTAGTAGAATGTGACTTAACATTAGAATAAGCAAGGTTTACAGAGTGGAGGGTAGTAAGTTTATGAGAGGAGTGGTACATGAAGGCTGGAACACCACTGAAGAAAGTGGAACACAGTTCGTGGCAAATAATGCTTTTTTCCCCTTTTTATTCATGCAAATTTATTTTCTGCCATTTAAGACAGAACAGAAAGCCTTTAAACATGTTATATAAAAACAAATTATTTCATTACTTTAACATGATGGGTTTTATGTAAGGTAAAATAGCACATGGTAAGGTATAGGACTAGAGACAAAGGACATTTCCAATTGCTTATCAAGAAGTGAAAAATTAACAAATCTGCGTATTTTTTTTATATCATAAACAACTAGAAAACAATTTCTAGACTGAATAGGATAGAATGCGATTAAAATTGCGTCTCAAGGGAACATATTAAGTGCCCATTTTTCAGAATTAAGTGCCTGTAATTCATGGGCACAGGTAACAGCTGTACTGGCCTCTGTACATCACTGCAGTTATATTTCCAACAGATTATTTTCACGTTATATGATTTATGTAAGAATTCATGATTAGTCAAAAGCATCAGAAATGCAATTTATACATTACTACTCATAAGACTCGCTAAAACATTAAAACCAGCAGATTTATTTTTGCAAATTTTTTTGTCATTATGTATCATACCTCTTCTAACATCATGTCCCTGGACTACCATTACTTCATTATAAAGTAACTGAGAGGATAAAATCCATCTGTAGAAATAATTGTAAAGGTAGCTATAAAATATATATTTGTAAAAACATTTCTATATTTGAGTTTTATTCACAGAGAAAAGATAAAGTTCATTTAAACAATGTTTTCATCTCTTTAGTCTATTTATATATTCTGACAAAGCAGCAAAAGATTCTCTTATGTATAAACCTGAATCTTTTTATATTTGTTACGATTTTCCTATTATCATTATATGGAACAGGTTGGGTCTTTCACAGACCTTGCCACAATGTAAAACATCCTGTCATTGCACCTCAAATCATCTTGCTATTCTGGATACTCACTGTATACTATGTGATACAGCAAACTTAAAAAACTAGTAGAAAATACTTTCTTTTTTTTTTCCTTTCTCAGAAAGTGAAGTCTAGCCAAACCTTTTTGACTATCACGTATGCTCATTTCACTGAAATTGAAACTAACACATTCTTGAAATATTTCAAAAAAACAGTTAAATTTTATATGCACGTGGTTTTATGAATGATTGCCATAAATAATCAAAGTGGTGTGGCATAGTTGTTCTTGCAAATGCAATCTTTTCAAACTCTGCAATTTTTAATAAGCTATTGCTCTAGCATGCTATATTTAGTCTTAGTGTCTTCTGTGTTGCAAGCAGGACCTTATAGCACAGTTTTCTGCTATCACTGAAGAATTGTAAAATGATGAGTGCAAAATATTAAGTAATCTAATGTGTCTTTAACATTTATGACTATATAGAAAACCTTACTTATAAAAGTACTATATGGCACTCCTAATAAAGAATATAACAGTCAGTGAAAACTAAGTTCAAAAGCTAAAAAAAAATCAAAGAAAGAATCTTTAAGCCATTCTTTATTAGAAAAATAATCAGCCATGATAAGTAATAAAAAAAAAACCCCAAACCCTTCCCTTATCTCTCACCAGCCTTCCTGCTGAAAACCTGTACAATCTTGTAAACAAGTAGATTCATCTCATTCAGATTCAACCATCTACGCTTGGGGTTGTTTACAAAATACAGTATATAGAAATTATTTAAAAGCATGTTGTTTTCTGCTAAAGTTGAATTAAACCTCTTTGTTGTTAGTTTGTGTTCAGTTCATTGGAATTGAAACTACAATTCCCTGGGACATCTTCTAGGGAGAGAAATATGATATTCTTCACCCTTGCTCAGTGACTCACAGTCTCTAGTTGCTTGATTTCTACTAAGAAATGAGGGGGAATATAACGTCTAATTTTCAAAAGATTCTGCTTCAGTAACTGTATGCATGTGTGTATGTGTGAGTTCTGTGTGTTCTGAACAGATATAAACATTAAAAAAACATAGATATTTCACTTATTAGAAACAGCCCTGACATACTTGATGCACAGCTCTTACCTATTCATCAACTTTAGACAGAGAATCTCCCTTAGTTCTCATCAAAATCTTTCAACGTTTCCCTGTCAAGCTACTTCTTCCAGAACCTGCCATAGTCCTTCACTCAAAGCTTGTCAATGCTTTTCAAAATGTCTGTTCTAATACCAGTCTTAGAAAAAAGGGAAATGTTTCTAAAAATAGCATATTTTCCCTTTTTTATCCAAGAACTGATTTATTTAAGGACCCTATATTGCCTTAATAATGGTCTATGAAATAGTTACCACTGTACCCTTTGAAAGAATCATCTTGAAACACCAAAAGTTTTCCAGGCTTCAAGGGAATATGTAGGTTTTTTTTTTTTTTTAGTATTTATTTTAATGTGTCTTACTGGGAACTTTATAAGTAATGTCTTAATGGAAAGTGATGGGAAGCTTTCAGGCATTTCAAACCTGGGTAGGGAAGTACCTGGTATGTAGTCTGTGAAACTTCTATATTGTTCTGTGCTCAGAGCCAAGTGTGAAATTGGAAGCAGAAACTATCGCTCACTTACTTTGTCTGAGCACCATAAGTTACTTGGGAATGCTAATACTCCAGCTGGCTTCCTATGTCTACAGCCATCCTAGACAAAATAATAAAGTTCAGGGTCTATTAGAAATGAATTAGAGGATAACAACATAATTAATGCCAGTCAGTGTTATTTTCTTAACAGTGGGTCTTCTATAAAAGCTTGTCTTTGGGCAATAAATGTAAAGGGAACATTTACTATTATGTATTTAGATATTTTCAAAGGGGTTGTTATGTGCCATCCCAATTCAAATAAGAAAAAAAAAAAAATTAGTTTCCTCTACAGGAGTGACAAATATTTTATGTATTATTTATACTGAAGAAAAAGTATCTGTCCTACTACAGGCATGTGGATGTGAAAATCCCAATATACAAGGCCTAGCAAAAATTTGAATACAAGGAAAACTGAAAAATATGAAAAGGGTTTCAAAGAAAATTAAGGGGTTTTCTGATTACTTGATTATATATATGTACGTATATCACATAGGGTATGTGTGCTTGGATCTATCAGAGGAATGAAATACAAAGCATCCATTTGCCTGGACTTCAATAAAACATTTGATATAGCACCATATGGAAAACCACAGGTCAGATTAGAAAGGATAAAAGTTAGTAGAACTACAAAATGACAAAATGATCAAGGTTCTAATTAAAGGGCAGAAGACAGCAGAAATTATTGATACTAAACATGTGATGAAAGAAAAGTAGAATAATAGCATTTCTCAAGGGTTGGGTTGCTAATACTCTTACATTAAATTAATGATCTTGCATATGAATCAGGAATATCTTGGTGAATTTTGCCAATGTTGTAAATGCAGAAGTCACTGTAATCCTAGAGGCAAAGAAGATTAATTCCACTCATGTTCTGTTCAAATAACTAAAAGTAATCAGAATGAAGTTGTTGAAGAAAATACAAGCAAAGAGGAAGCTACTTCATCTGACCATGTTTGTCCTTCTGTTCTATAAAATAAAATTGATTATTTTGAATTTCAGTGCCAATTTCAGCTAACATGTTCTTCTTTGTGTTGTAGAAAGTTACTTGTACAGGTGTATACGTTTCACCAATTGGTGAGTAACTGATGAATCAGTTCTAGCTGACAGATTGGTAACTTGAACAACTTTCATCAGATTTTTTTTTTTTTTAAAATTGTTCATACTCACAGGAGAAAAACTGGGTCAGTTATGGGACCAAAGAGATAGACATAATAATACAACATTTGATAGTACAAAATTCTGTGTTGTGAATCTGGAAAATAATAATAAAAATCACTGACAAAACCTGAGGACAGAAAATCAGGCTCACTGAAGGAACTGTGTCATATTCAGTCCTATGAGGTACCAATAAGTTACAGCTGTGAAAGATGCAGATTGGGTCCTACGATTTGTCAGCTGAGTTAGGACAATATTAATTCCATTATACAAAATTCTGGTGAGATTGCCTCTGAAATATGTGCTCTGGTCATTCATATTGAAAGGAGATGAATTCAGTCTGACAAATGGAGAGAAGAGCTTCTGTGATAATGAAGGAAATTGAAAGTCTATTATATAAGAAGAGATTATAAGCACTGGGCTTGGTTAGCCTGGTGACATAAAGGCATAAAAGGGATAAGGTTTCTATCTATAAATTCAACAAAGGGAACAGACTATGTAAAGTAAAGGATAATATTGGTACAGGAACAAATGGCTATAATGAGTATGTTATGCCTGAAATTGGAGAATAGCTAGTAATTCCATCCAGTCACTATGGGTGCCCAGATTTTACAATGAGTAATGGAGGGGAAAAAATGGATTAGCAAAGCAAAGTTTAAAATAATTTTTTTGTTTGTTTGTTTTAAGAATTAATGAGTGATTCCTGCAATAAAAGAAGCTATTGTTATATCTATGTATTGCACGGACAATAAATATGTTGCATGTATTGCAAGACATAAATAGATTGGAAATATATATTGAATATAGGTCTATAGGTCTGTATAATTTTGATTATCTGGTCACATAGCTGCAATTATGAATCTGAATAAAGTCAACCAAGGTATTTGCTATGGAGTCAGCTGAAGGCCTGGGAATAACAGGTTGTACTATCTCTACTGTATGGAAAGGCCTCCCTTTTTTAGGAATTCTTTAAGAAAAGATGTTCAGCTTTCCTCTAGGTCAACATGAACTTGCACAGTAATGCTGTGGCTCAAAGAATTAATCTAGTGTTCAGCTGTCTTCATTTGATAAGATGAATCCCACTCAAACTATAGGCCTGAGTGAGAGGAAAGAGTTGTCACTAGCAGTCTCTCAGATTACCTGAAGAAGACTATGTCTTCATACAAGGAAGTGGAATGGGAGAGAGACTAAGGCTGCCTAAAAGAAGTGACTTGACCTGGAAATAAATGCAGATTTATTAGGGAGAAAAGTAAGGAGTGTGTTAAGAAGATAATAAAAATTATCTAGTCTATGACAGTGTAAACATAAAATGTTGGGAATAGTAAGAATGTTAAGATAACTCCAGGGACACATTTTGGTGAAAAAAAAAAAAAACAACAAAAAAAATACCCTAAACCCACAGCTAATAATAATGAAATATCATGTAAAAACACTTGAGAAAATAACCGGTTGAACAACATGCAGTGTGGTAGACTGTTACGTTATAGGGAGAGTATATCTATGTCCGGAATCTGATATTTTTTTTCCTAAAATATATAAATATCTAGAAGTCTGTAGCTATCTGTTTTCTGTGACCACTTTTCAGGATTCACACAAAATTCATTTTGCCTCTTCATTCAGTTCTTTCAGCTCATACCATTGCTATTGAAGGCTCAGGTGTAGAGGTCCTTGGGCTTATGCCGGGTGCTCACTTCATGTAGTTATGGTTCTGACATGAATAGAAGCTAGTGAAAATGTAGATGGTAAAAACAAAATCTGAAGTATAAGAGGAGAGGCCTTAGATAGTAAAATGTAAATGCTACTTGTGTAAGACAGGCATCTCAAGAAATGTGATTCAGATGCCTTAACACAGGCATCTAGTTTCATTTTAGTGATAACCTTTAACATAACTTCCAGTTCACTGTGGATGCCTCAAATGTCTTGGGTGTCTGCGATGGATGCACTCCACTCCTGAAGCAAACTAACACTAGTTTGGTACAGAATCCAAATGAGGTGAAGGCCTGAGCCGTAGCTGGGCCCAGAACTCCTCTAGTTCCAATCTGTTCTCTGAAAACCCAAAAAGGATCAGAGTGACACAGTGAGCACTGATGCATATGAGCTTGGATCACTGATCATGTGATTAACATGTGAATATCAGGTTGCTTTTCCAAGACTCATTTATCAAGGAACAACAAAAGGTGTGGGTACAAGGAGTCTCATGCATACCTTTCCCATTGCATGTAATTTGACTACAAGACAACAACTTTAGTCCATAAATATGACAGCCTAAGTGAGCTTTCTTTGAGCTCTCCCTGCTACACAGCATGTCTGCAAGGTGGTAATCTCCCCTTGAGCTGGGACACCTCTCAAGGTTGCTCCTTGAGGCAGGAAGAGACCTTTTACCAATGGTAGATCTTAGGTAAGCGACTGATATCGCGCATAACCTTGTAGTATGGTAACATTGACTTCTGCCTTGGTAACTTTGATTTTGTCTTTGTAACTTTGATTTTGACTTGGTAAATTTGATTTGTGCCCCAGTACTTTTGAGTCCATGTTCAAATGATTGTGCCATTCAATAACAGAATGAAGTTTGCCATTGAACTTTCTTAAGTCGCACTTTTACGATAGCATATTAAAACCACTTTTATTAATACCTTTGATGGTGATTCACCCATTCCTGACAATGTCTTTGTCTTGAATGACCACCTGGAAGCTAGGTTGGAATACATTAAGATGCTTAAAAGGCGACAGTATGTTTAGGCAATCAAAGCTGACCAAAACTCAAAAAAACCTCTCGATATATCTTTCAGTTAGCTGAATCATGTGTGTAACACCTGATGCAGCTGCCTACACATACATCAACAAAATGCCATTTGCAGTGTTCTAAGGAGAAAAAAAAGGTAAATTGCACCTGTTTTTAAAAAGGGTAGAAAGGACAATCCGGGGAACTACCAACCTGTCAGCCTCACCTCTGTGCCTGCGAAGATCATGGAACAGACCCTCCTAGAAGCTATGCTAAGGCATATGAAGGACAGGGAAGTGTTCCAAGACAGCCAGCATGGCTTCACCAGGGGCAATTCCTGCCTGACCAATCTAGTGGCCTTCTATGATGGAGTAACTGCATCAGTGAACAAGGGAAGAGCTACAGATTCCATCTGTCTGGATTCTGTAAGGCCTTTGACAGGTTTCCCCACAACACTCTTCTCTCTAAATTGGAGAGGTACAGATTTGATGGATAAACTGTTTGCTGTTTGAGGAATTGGTTGGATGGTCACATCCAGAGGGTAGAGGTCAACTACTTATGTTGTCCAGACAGACAATGTCTGGACAATGTCCAGACAGAGGCTGGTGACAAGTGGTGTCCCTCAGGGGTCCGTACCGGGACCAGCACTGTTCAATATCATAGAATCATAGAATGTGTTGGATTGGAAGGGACCTTCAAAGGTCATCTAGTCCAACCCTCCTGCAGTAAGCAGGGACATCTTCAACTAGATCAGATTGCTCAGAGCCTCATCAAGCCTGGCCTTGAATATCTTCAGGGATGGGGCCTCCACCACCTCTGTGGACAACCTGTTCCAGTGTTTCACCACCCACATTGTAAAGACTTCATCTTAATGTCTAATCTAAACCTAACCTGTTCTAGTTTAAAACCATTGCCAGTATCTTCATCAATGACGTAGACAGCGGGATTGGGTGCACCCTCAGCAAATTTGGAGATGACACCAAGCTGAGTGGTGCAGTTGAGACAAATGAGGGATGTGATGCCATCCAGAGGGACCTGGAAAAGCTCAAGAAGTGGACCCTGTGTGGACCTCATGAGGTTCAACAAGGTCAAGTGCAAGGTCCTGCACCTTGGTCAGGGCAACACTCAGTATCAATACAGACTAGGGGATGAAGGGATTGAGAGGAGCCCTGCAGAGAAGGACTTGGGGGTACTGGTCGATGAAAAGCTGGACATGAGATGGAAATGTGCTCTCACAGCCCAAAAAGCCAACCACATCCTGGGCTGCATCAAAAGAAGCATGGCCAGCTGGTCAGGGGAGGTGATTCTGCCCTTCTACTCTGCTCTCATGAGACCCCCGCCTGGAGTACTGCATCCAGCTCTGGAGCCCTCAGCACAGGAAAGACATGGATCTCTTGGAGTGGGTCCAGGGGAGGACCACAAAAATTATCAGAGGGATGGAACACCTCTGCTGTGAAGAAACGCTGAGATAGCTGGGATTGTTCAGCCTGGAGAAGAGAAGGCTCCAGAGAGACCGGATTGCAGCCTTTCAATACTTAAAAGGGGGCTTATAAGAAGTATGGAGAGAGACTTTATAGCAGGGCATGTTGCGATAGGCCAAGGGGTAATGGTTTTAAACTAAAAGAGGTTAGATTTAGATTGGTTATATGGGAGATATTTTTTACAATGAGGGTGGTGAAACGCTGGAACAGGTTGCCCAGAGAGATGGTAGATGCCCCATCCCTGGAAACATTTAAGGTCAGGTTGGATGGGGCTCTGAGCAACCAGATCTAGTTGAAGGTGTCCCTGCTTATTTCAGAGGTGGGTTGGACTAGCTGACATTTAAAGGTCCCTTTTAACCCAAACTATTCTATGATTCTAAGGTCATCCATCAAATTTCATGTGCAGAAAAGCTGCACCAGAAAGGCATGGATCAGCTGTGTGATTTATTATATACCTACCTCTAGGAATTTGAATTAAGGTCACCATAACAATTAAGATACAAATTTATGAAAGTCTCTTCCTTAAATATGATGTCATTGAAACTCTTTGCAGGTAGAGCAAGCATTAAGTAGCATGTTCAGTCAGAACCATAGAGGCTCTATCTACAAAGTCAGCTTAATCCACTCTTGAGCTCCAAAAACTGCATTATTATGTCTCAACCACGCATAAAATCCTTCAGTTCAATTTTTATTGGAGTTCCAAAACTTTATTTTTGACTTTTGGAAAGCACTGAAACAGCATTTATTATCATCTTTTGTGCATACCAGACAGTGTCATGAACATGTAAAAAAAAACCAGGACTCATTTTCTCATCAGAAACTCCTTATCCCGGTTTCATACGGAAGTCTTAGTAGATCAATGTGTGTAAAGATAATATTCTACTAGCTTCTCCTTAGCTTTACAAACCTGGTAAATAACACAAATGCTTAACATTGTTTCCAGAGTGTTTCCTGACTTGTAGGTAGACAGAAATAGATAGAGATTATTTAGATCGGCTCTAAATTAATTAATAGATATTTCTTCTTGTTACTTAAAGTAAATCTAAAAATAAAAATATTACAAACAAAACATTATCTCTACGCTTCAATCATAAAGTGCATACAGATCCATAAGAAAAAACAGCTAATCATCCCACAATGGCAAGTACATTTTCCCATCAGGAAATAGGAATCAAGCTGCTGTAATGAATTGCCCAAAATGATTCCTGAAAGCATTATGTGCTTTCTATTATATGTTCATCAAGGTGATCCCTGAGAAAGTGCAATAATATCTGAAAAAAACCCCATGATGTAATGTATGCAAAAATTACGAAGAAATTTTTTAAAACAAGAAATTAAGTCAGAAAGTTTCCGGGTTTTTAAAGTGTTTTAGAACAGCAGTAGGATTTTTTATAATGAAGGATTCTCCTCATATTTCTCTAGGGGGATCATCATTGCTGTATAAATTTATTATTCACTTGCATACATCAATATCTTCAAAATCTTTCTACATTTCAGCTTGCTATAAAAACAAACCTAATTTGATAAACTAAACAATTTGATAGAAAAGTCTAAATGCAGAAAACTGCATTGAACCATGTTCATCTAATACCAGTTGAGAGCCTGTGGGGTCTCTGAGACTCCCAAGGCAGTATGAGATCACACAGGACCTACAGAAGACCTGCGCTGGCTGCTGGCAGGCGGAATACTCTGCAGCATCTCAAACAGTATTAGATGCCTACGTGTAGGCAACAGAATCAAAGCTCTGGTATCTAACTTAGGGGGAGATGAATTGTTCTCGAGGCAACACTAACAAATACAGATTAGATTTCCATTGACTATAGTCTAAACTCAGACACCGGGCTGACAGAAAGAGACCCAGGTACAGACAGATAAATATAGTTACTTCTGAGCTGAATCCCACCCTTTAGGCTCATTTCATTTGTTTATGTTCAGGCAATTGAAAAAATCCTCCTGCTTCTTTGGCTATCCTTTTCATCAATAATTTTATACTGTGTTTAGAATTACTTTAGAGAATCTCATCTCTGAAATACCTGGCATGGAATAGCAAAGAACTTTTGGAGCCATAAACACTCACTTTATTATCTAAATAAATATCTGAGAAAGAGGTTTTTAAGGATACAAATGAAGAGTAGATGAATTTAGATCGTCAGTTTCAATCATGATTTAATGAGTGGCAATCTTGGGTTTTGATTCTTTTCCCACACAAAAAAAATAAGTTTCATTAATTAGTAATCATTAAGACATTCAATTAAACAAAGCTTTTACAGTAAATTTGCTGCTTCTATTTGCTAGATCTGTAGATACTCCTTGTACCTGTTGAAAACTAGGGAATTTAATAAATACATGAACATTATATTTGCCTGCTGGGAGTGTAAACTGGAATTCAAAGAGAAATGTAGAAAAACAGCTTTTGAAATGGTTAATTAAATGCTTTCTTTTTTTAATTCAAATTTTAAAATTCACATTGCATGCACACTTTATACTCTTTTATTTAAAGATAATAATTTACAAAGCATGGCCAGTGTCATATATTTTAATACACAGAACTATTTTTGCTTTTTATCCAGTGTGAACTTGTACCACTTCGTGGCCTATTTCCCATTAACATTTAGTGAAAGAAAGGCCCTCAGATGCCACTGCTGCCTTTGAAAATCATTCTTCAACCCTTTTCTGCAGGGAGAAAAATTTCAGTTAGCTTGGTTACTAATAAAACCTGACAATTAAAACTTTTTTTTTTCTTTTTCATGAAAGCTAACTTTATAAATATTGTGCAGCCCAAATCCAGGGCATATCATAGTTTGGAAATAGTGTACAATTTCATTCTAGTTATGTATTAGGGTATTAAGGAGAAAAAAATGGTGGATTTTGGCAGAAGTAGCAAATATATTGTCACAAACATCTCAGAATATTACATTTCCTATCTGTGTGATCTGACAACTTAAAAAATCAGTTCAAATCAAGACGAGCCACATGTTCACATGATGCTAAGAAAAACTTACAAGCATCAAACACATACACCCCCAGATGTTTCAGAGATGTAAATTGTTCAGGTGACCTAATTTTAATAGCTGAACTCTACAGGGGCATGTCTTTCAAAGCATATGTTTTAGGCAATATGCCTTCATTTTTCAGTAGCTTGTTATATGAATCAGAATAAGAATCTTTGACATGACAACAGCAACAAAACAAAGCAAAACATGAACAAAACCATTAAAATAGGCCAAAATTAGGACTGGGCTGGCAGTCTTGAAGATGTATAATCCAGCAAGATCTGACACCAGAACTATTCAGGTAACACTTGAATAACTTTAGGTCATCTTAGTCCTGTCATAAGGAGATGTTACAGGTATACAAATAGTTCATAGAACCACAGAATCATGCAGTCTGTAAGTGACCTCCAAAGGTCATGTAGTTCCACCTCCTGTGCAGAGCAGGTCTAGTTAAAGCAGATTGCTTAGGGCTGTATGCAGTCAGGTTTTGAGTATTTCCACAAACGAACATCCCACAACTTCTCTGGGCAACCTGTTCCAGAGTTTGACCACCATCACATTAAGTACTGTTCACTTTTTTCCTGAAAAATTTCACAGTGTGTTCCCTTTTCAGGCTTAGTAGGGAAATGATTTCTTTTTCAACAGATGAGATGTATCCAAGCACCGAAAACCAAGTTCACTGAATGTTACTGTTTTACTTCACTCTCCATAACTATTCACTCTCTTCAGTCTATGCTATTAAAATCAGTATTACCTCAGGTGTACGGGGTACAATTCATTTATGGAAAAAAAAGGGATTATTTGCATTGCAAACTCCATGAACAGTCTTCTCTTTGAAATTAATTTGATCCCCCATAGCCTGAATCTGTTAAATTTTATATATGGCTGCCATTTTCTCCTGTCTTTTGGTGAAATGTTTTGGGTTCATATCTGGATGAATGGGAGATCTGTTTCCAGAGAAGTGAGAGAAATAAATGTGTGAAAATGGTCAGCAGATATGCTCATAGGCCTTATGCCTCCTAATGGTTCTCTCCTTCATTATGCAAAAAAATAAGTAAAAGAAAGAATAAGAAAAGAAAGTAAAAGGGAACAAGGGATTAAGCTCTTAACCTGCTTTGTTTTCTTTTTCGAGTCAATATTTTTTTCTTTCTCTTCTTTCCATGTTCCTTTCTCTTCTGATTTAAAAAAAAATATTTAGTTATTTATTTATTATATATTCATGTATATTTATTTATATATACCAAACCAAAATAAAACTAAACCAACCTTTTATTATAAATCTGCAATGCTCTTTTTTCCGTGCTTTAATCAAGCTTGAGAGCAGATGAGGGAAATGCAAGGCAAAGGTTAACATCTCTGTTAATATAGTTATAGCCACTTGAGATAAAGAAAGTGTAACTTTTAACACTCTTCATTCTTCTCTTTTTCAGCTTACTATGGTCTTTTCATTTGGCTTTTAACAGTAAGCATGTCCAAACTCTGCGGGTTCTCTGACGATTTCTAAATGTAGCATATACTCCAAATACTAATAGATACCCATAGCTCAAACTGTGTCAACTATAGTTGTGAGGTAAATGTTTTGTTCTAATCTTGCAAATCATGTTTGATTTAACAAATCTGCAGTCATTTCCTATTATTTTTCACACTCTGAATGTACTTCTATGGTGTGTTTGAATATTAGAACAGTTGAAGACCTGCAGCTTCCACAGAAAAACAGCACTGGTCCTGGTGATCTAGGTGCCAAAGAAACAAGTCATTCCCACATTCTGAAAATGTGAAGGTATTCCTGGTAGTATTATATTAATACATACCTGATCTGCACAACTTCTGTTTTCAAAATCTGTTTAAATAAATCCTGGAACATTTCTCAGCCCTGAAAATCATCACGTAGAAATAGATGATTGTGAACAGGGAAGAGAAAAACTTACAGACAAATAAAACTGTATAACTGTTAAAGACTGCAAAACAGGTTCCAAACACAGTTTGTCAGTGAGTTTGACTAGTAAAATAATTTGAATGTGTCTTATCAACTTCTTTCTTTCAGCACAAAAGTGTCATTTATAGTAGTCCTTCCTCTACCTTTTATTACTTTTCTGATATCACCTTTGTTTTATAATCTTTTGTATCCTCCTTATTTCCAGGAGTAGCAATTATATTTTCCTTTCCTCCCTCTTTCATTTTTTCTTTCTGTTTTTTGTAATTTTTACTTCCCCTACATCATTTCCTTACTCAATATTACATATTATTGAGGACATGGGAAAGGCTGAGGTACTGAAGGCCTTCTTTGCCTCAGCCTAGGTACATCTTAGTAAGCAAGACTTGCCTTCGGGCATACCAGTCCCTGAAGACCAGGGGCAAAAAGTCTGGAGCAAGGAAGACTTATCCTTGGTGGCAGAAGATCACTTTAGGGAACAACTTAGAAACGTAAAATCATAGAATTGTTTGGGTTGGAAGGGACTTTTAAGGATCATCTAGTCCAGCCCCACCGCCGTGGATAGGGATAGCTTTCACCAGGTCAGGTTCCTCAAAACCCTGTCCAACCTGACCTTGGAACACTTGAAAGGCTGGGGCAGCCACAACTTCTCTAGGCAACCAGTTCCAGAGTCTCACCACCCTCAATGTAAAAGATTTCTTCCTTACATCCAATCTAAATCTACCCTCTCTTAGTTTAAAACTATTGCCCCTTGTCTTCTCACTACAGGCCCTATTTAAAAGTCTTTTTCCATCATTCTGGTAACTCCCCTTGAAGTATTGAAAGGCTACAACCAGGTCTCCCTAGAGTCTTCTCTTCTCCAGGCTGAATAACCTGAGCTCTCTCAGCCTTTCTTCATAGGAGAGGTGTTCCAGCCCTCTGATCATTTCCATGGCCCTTCTCTGGGTCCATTCTAAAAGGTCCATGTCTTTATTGTACTGGGGACCCCATATCCAGGTGAGGCTCTCACAAGAGTGGAGTAGAGGGGGAGAATCACTTCCCTCAACCTGCTGGCCACACTTTTTATGCAGCCCAGGATACGATTGGCTTTCTGGGCTCAAAGCACACATTGCTGGCTCATGTCCAATTTTTCACCCACCAGTATCCCCAGGTTCTTGCCCACAGGGCTGCTCTCAATCCATCCATCCCCCACTCTGTATTGATAGTGACGATTTCCCTGACTCGCTTGCAGGACCTTGCCTTTGGCCTTGTTGTACTTCATGAGGGCTGCATGGGCTCATTACTCAAGCCTGTCAAGGTCCCTCTGGATAGCAAATCAACTGCACCACTCTCAGCTTGGTGTTCTTTTTGATCATACAAACAGTCCAAATTTCCCATAACATAGCTATTTTATTTTCATGTATAAAATAGTTTTTCATTCAAGGAAAACAAGTTCCTCATAATGTGGGAAACAGTTACATTAGTATTTTTCTACATTTAACCTTCTCACTTTTTAATCTTATCCCCTGCATTGATTTAATTATAGAATTTACATGCTGAAGTAGCTAGACACTGTGAAGGAAAAGTAAATTCTTTTATCCCTTTCTTCCACCAAACTCTTGGTTAGAATCACAGTGAGAAACCTCAGCTAAGTAGAAAAATGCAATTCCTGCCCTTTGATGTATTTAGGTTATGAGTCCCATAGAGCTAGCAAGCATCTGGTTGTGTTACGATAAGAGAAAATAAATAAGAATACATTTTTAGTGATGCTCTCATCTAGGGACCAAAACCAGCACTGAGATTAAGATAGGACTCTTTTTTGTGTCTTATTATTTCTTTAACAGCTGAAGTCCATTCTATCCCTAAGTATTGTATGACTGCAGCCTACCTCTTCACAGTAATGGTGACACTGACAAAGGCAAAAGTGTATGTTGTTGGATACCTAAAATCTTCTTTTTGATAATGCTCTATAAAAACTAAGTTGTTTTGTTTCAGCTACTTGTAGAATTTATCCAAGGAACAAAACACAAGATCCTTCTTTCTTTAAGCATCAACTAGACCTTGAGTTCTGAACGAGTCAGAGAAGTGAAATGGTTATTTCCATTGTACAGTCCTTGATGGCAACCTAAGATTGGCAGATGAGAAAAGTTGGATATACTACCATTTATATGTGCTTATTTCTCAATTCCCATCCAGAGGATGAAAGTCATATAGTGTAGACCTCTGGAGCACATGCAGAATAAGTGAAGAATGCTTTCTTGAAGGCGATAAGATGTGTTGTCTTGCTCTTTGAGTAACCTGGTACATTGACAGAAAGGACCCAGTTTATTTTTTGATGAATTATGACTGTTCAGGCAACATATGTGTGTGTATATGTGTGTTCTTAGTGAAACTTGTTGAAAGTTGTTCATTTTCATATCAGAATGATAATGAGACACTTTGAATTTCTGTAAAAATTCAGAAAGAAGAATATAAATGGTCCTTAGTCAGGCATTCAGATGAGATCCCCCCACTCTTCTTTATCACTGTATTGGGTATAGGTGACAATATTTTGATAGCAAGGGTGCTGTAGGGGTGACCTCCATGAGAAGAGGTTGGAGCTACCATGTGCCAGGGACAGACAGTTCCAGATGGCTCTACAATGGACTGCAGTCTGTGGAAGGACCCATGCTGGAGCAGAAGAAAAGCGTGAGAAGAAGTGGCAGAGAGGAGCTGATATAGACTTGTAACACTGAATCACTTATGCCACCTTTCACCACTCTGGGGGATTGTGTTGAGCAGTCAGGAGAGGAAGAGTGAAGCTTAGTCTAAGGAAGCAGGGTTGGAGGAGAAGTGTTGTTTTAATTTTTTGTCTTTGTTTCTCATTACCTGAATCTATTTTAATTGTCAATATATTAAATTAATTTTCCCTAAGTTGAGTTTCTTTTGTCTGTGATGGTAAATAGTAACCAGTCTCCCTACCTTTATCTTGACCAATGAGCTTTTTCTTCCTATTTTCTCCCCCTGTCCTGTTGAGGAGGGCAAGTGAGCAAAAGGCTGGGTGGACATCTGGCTGCAGATGTTGTTAAACAACCACATTCATAAATAAGCTATTTTTTCCTTTCCAACAAGTATTTAAATCGAATTGATATTGCAAGTATGAAATTTTTATATTCAAATTATGTTCAGATTCACATTACAGAGATTTGAAATACTTTTTTTCCAAAACCAAGATCATTAATTTAATGATCAGATCTTAAAATCATTTTACACTCTTACAAAGAGTTCTTAGTAATGTTGACAGAGTTAACTTCACAATTATATGCAGCATATCTGTATGAATGTAACATTGTACCTGAACTTAGTGCCACACTCTCAGGACTACCTGTGTTTTGAATCCTGGTCAGTAACACTACAGCATGATGTATCATGCTTCATTGACATACTAGTTTGCTCACAGATTTCAGATATGAAACTACATTTTACTTTTCAGACATGTCCATTGCCTCTCTTACTGAGTCTGTTCTGATCTGCTTATATGCATTCCTTGTACCAAACAGAAAGCAGGGCTTTGTATGACATTGATTGAGACAATTCTCTGGACACACAAAGATGACACACATGTCCTAAATCATGACAACAGACATGATTGTGTCTGAAATATAATCTCATTCGGACAACTCTGAAGAGCTTGGTGAAACTCAAAATAGAAGAACACATACTTTAAAAAAAAAAAAAATCAACAGTCTCTATGCTACAAATTCCTATGAGATCTCAAGAAGAAATGTTTTGTATGGTAATTTTTGAAAGTCTGGCCTTTTCCTTTCAGTATCTACACAGAAGTTTCTGGTTGATGAACAGTATAAAGACGTGGTTTTTCATATCTGATGTCTAAATATGAATTTATAAGCACTTAGACTTGACAGTTTTAGCTTCAACTGCAGTTCTTTATTATCCTCAGATGCCTTTTTCTCATTACTCCTCTCAGAGTTGTTCTTGAATATAGCTGACTGTATTTAAGCTCCAAAAAGGTTATTTTATCACTTTTAAAACATTGTGACATGCGTGTAAATGCTTTAACATTTTCAGGTAAATATTTATTTCTAAGATATTTTCTATCAGTTGCCTGTTGTTGACTATTTATCTGTATTTTGTCCAGTGGTGTTTAAACCCTAAAAAAAAAATTATTCTATTTATAAAAGCTAGTGTGAGCTATCAACATTGAAAACAGTACCCCTGGATATGTGAATAACTCTGAACCTGTCAATAGGAGTTAATGAATAGCAACATTCACCAACTCTGTAACTTGTTCAAATTGTACAGGCTAATTTGCCAGAAACTTTTGAATTTAATCACAAATGAGGGTTTATTCATAAGCAGTTCAGTGTGTAATTTGCCTTTTGGCCCAGTCTGGCAGCCTTTTTATTCCAGGAAGAGCTAACATGGAATTTAATGAAGTTAATCTAGTTTGATGCTATAGAAGTGGAGAATTGATATGTATAAAATGTTTCTGAATTACGACTGCTTTCATATTAATTGAAGTCATTGATGTAATGGTAGTAAAAGTCAATATTTACCCACTGACAAATCAAAACGTTCCTTTTGGTGTGTGTACAGAGTGAACTAAAGTCATTCTCACAGTCCTAAAGCTTGAAATTCTGCAGCTTTTCCTCTTTCTTTCGTGAAAGAATGTTGAAGTGTGAATTTATAACAAATCACTGCTCCCAATACTCCCTATACAGAGTGAAATCTAAGGATTTAGCGGAGTATTGGAATAAAAGGTCTTGAATATCAAACACAGAGGAGAAGTTGGCTTCTAATAGTGCTCCTCAGCTCCAGACACAGGGATTTTAAAAATTTAACATCCTGAGAATTACTCAGACCCTCCTGGCTTTCTCTTGCATGTCTCTCTTTTTGGAGCTCTATTGGAAATACGAGGACAGCTTGATGTGCGGTGGAGATACAGGTGTTTAGTACAGCTTTTTGTGACTTCACCAAAAAAGACAACACTTTCCAAGAACTAACCCTTCTTTCTGCCATTTAGAGAGTGGAGGAGGGGAAAAAAAATCTAAAAAAACCCCCTCTTACTGGTAAAGTTTAATCTTCCTGGTAACCCAGTAATATAAAACAAAGTTACACTTACTTTCTCTGAACTAGAAGAAATACGACTGATAATTTCAACTGCCTATGCAAAGACTATGATTATCATTCCAGACTCTTTGAGGTATCAAGAACTGGGTGACAGAACCCTAAATTCTTTACCACATTTTTAAGCCCTGTGCAGAAATCTTGGATGCCACTGAACATTTTAAATGGCACTTGCCACCTGTGCTTCAGTGAATCCTTCCCCAAGTGTCAGTACGTAGAGTTTTTATTCTGTTTTCAAAAATATTCACTATTAGGACTTCCAAGTTTTCCTTATTTGTACATAAGTGGAAAGTCTACATATCTTTACATTGTCTTGAAAAATAAGTTATTTCTCTGTTGTTAGAACAGATCTTCTGTAGGCAAATGCATCATAGTGCTATCCTGATGAATATTTAAATTGCAAATGAGAATGCCATCAACATATTCACATATAACACAAAAAATAAACAGTAATGTCAAGCAATGAGAGAAGGAAGCTACAATAATATGTGTTTGTGAGTGTGTTTGTGCCTATATGAAGGAGACAGCAATGACCATCTTCAACTGCAAATGCAAAAATGAATGATAGGCAGTTGTAATATGTAGTGAAAGGCATTGGTAAATCACTTGAGCAGTAATGCATTCTTTGGAAATAAGCCAGTCATTGATGATAATTCATTGCAAATATTTTGGATTCAGCTGTTCACAGAACTGGGTTTATATATCAAAGCCGGAATCATCACAAGGGAAAAAGTAAAACATTGTATTATTCTTAGGAATTATGAGACAAATACTTACACCTTTTGTTTGAACAGTGCCTATTATGGTATCTGATTCTGCAAAAGTTTAAGCCTGTCTAGTAAGATTATTTCAGAAGAATATTTTTATTGTTTTGGTGGGTTAGACTTGGCTAACAGCCGAACACCAACCCAGACACTCACTCACTCCCCTCCCTTCGCGAGACAGGGGCAGAACGTAGAATGAAAATCTTGTGGGCTGAGATAGATGGAGAGATTGTATAGCAAGTACTGGAGAAAATTAATTTAATTTATTGTCATATAAAATAGTTTTGGGTAGGGAGAAAGAAAGACAAACATTAAAACAACAAGTTTCTTCCCCTGTCTCCCAAACTTAATTTCACACTTTCACTCCAGACTCTTCTCCCCTGAGCAGCATGGTAGGGTATAGGGGGAAATAGGTATGGTGTCTCCTCTCTGCCACTCCCTTCTCACACTTTTCCTTTGTCCTGGTGTGTGCCCTCCCATGGGCTTTAGTCAGTTCTTCTGAAAAAAAACCAACCAACCAAACAATCTGCTCTGGAGTGTATTCTCCTGCAGGCTGTAGTTCCTTCAGGAAATATCCATCTGCTCCAGTCTGGTTCCTCTCCTGCTCCTCTTCCTCCTTCTTCTCCTCTTCTTCTGACCTTGATGTTCCCTCCACCGTTTCTCACTCTTTTCCCTTCTTTTCTGCCTATCCAGCATTTTCTGCCCATCCAGCATTTTCTGCCCTTTCTTAAACATGGATTCACAGAGGCACCACCAGCTTTGTTTGTGGGCTCAGCTGTGTCATATAGTGGGTCCACTGCAGAGACAGCTGGAACCAGCTGTCCCTGGCACAGGGAAGCCCCAGCCTCTTCCCACATAGGCCACCTTTGCAGCCCGTTGCTACCAAAACCTTCCCACTTATACCAAATGAAGCTGTAGAGTAGAAAAATTCACTTTACAATTTTTCACGTTTGCATCTTAAGATACTACTTCAGCAGGCTCTAATGCTTCTCTCAGATGTCAAACCATTTGACAAACGGTTGAGGAGCAGTGATTTGTCTAGGGACCCTCCTACTCCAAATGTGCACCATGCTATTAATTCAAATGGTCCTTCTTCATTTTCTATTATATTTTTCCTAGAAAAAACTTCAGAAGGTGTTATTTTCTATTTTATAATATTTTTTATGTCTTTTGAAACCCTGATCTTTATTTTATGAAGCAGAAATACTGATTTCTGGAGAGTTTCATTTTGTTTTTTTTCCTTTTTTAGATGAACCATACAGCTGGGATCTTTTATATACATGGATATTCATTAATAATTACTGTCTTCAGTTTTATATAATATGATGCACATTGGATTAGATTTCAGCTACTTTATATTAGTTAACTCAATGTTGAATTTCTAGACCAATTATGGAATTCATTTAGGTAACATTTCATTTCTTATAACATATCATATTTCTCTGAATATAAAACTAATACTAATAAAATTCTGGTTAAATGATGACAATACACACATAATTTACCCACATGCAATTTAATCTTTTCAAGTCATTTGCCTGTCAGCATACTGCTCTGTTGAAGTACTTGGCGGCTCTGTTCTTTTTTTTGTTTTGTTTTTATCTTTTTATTTTTCTAACAAAAAGAGAATTTTGTTGTTAAAATTCCTTGAAGCATCAACATCAGTTACTCAGTGTCGCCAACTGGTGGGAGCTTTCTGGGTTTTAATTTGGTCAATAACTGCATAGTTATTTCAGTGCTAAGTGAACTATCAATCCATTAGTTTAAAAAAATATTTATCTGAAAATTCTGTTCTCTGCTTCACTGAGATATTCTCTGTCAGTATGAAAATAGCAGAGCATCAGCTTTGATGACTTTTAAGTACTGGAAGGATACTGGAGCTTAACACATCCACATGTCCATCACATTTGAGGGACCATTGTGGACTACATTTATGAGATCTGTGTAGGCACTGGGTTCCCTATGCTATAATAAGCAACAAAACCTGTTTTCAGATGTTAGTATCATATTGTTCAGACTATTAACACATTTGACATCGAGCAATAACTGTATTAAAAATAAAAATTAAAGAGAAAAAAAATAATAATCCTAGGAAATCTGCTGGAGAAGTCAAGGTCTTCCCTCTCCCATCGCAGTGGAGTACGATAACCACTAGATTATGCCTTCTATCTATTACCTAGGAGTCTATAGATTTTGCTGTATAGTAATTCAGTTTCAGCAGAAAGCATGTACGACTTCCAATAAGGTCCCCTTTTCCCCAAAACTAACTATAATGTGGCTATTTTTTGAGACTTTGTTTTGCAAGATGAGGAACAAACTGAACCACCTTATTTTTAGTTCAATATATTTCTTTAGTAGATTGCTATTAACACAACGTCAGTAAAGCATTTACCTGATTACCTTTTTCTGTACTTGTGTTTTAAGAAGAGTGTACTCCAAATATCACCATAAACACCTAAAAAGGTCATGTAAACAGAAAGTTTTCAGGTTCTGGATACCAACTATGGGGCTCTGCCACTTAGTCTAATATCTTCCTTGAGTAAAAATGTTCAAAAAGATCCATAGAAATTAAAAATAATAAAATAATCAAAAACATTTTTATTACCTTTTACTTATCTCAAATCAAAACATTTTAGTCTTTAACTTTGATAGAGCACACAAGTATAAAAATGTATATGCTGAAATGGTCTTTCAAGAACTCTGCTGTGAATAAGTCAATTTTGAAATGTTTCTTTTTTCCATACAAAGAAAATATAATGAAACAAAAATAAAAGATAAATAAGCAAGTACACTGACTAGCTTAATATCCACAAGCAAAGCATATAAGAAACACTGAACTAAAGTTTCCTTCCTCTCAAAAATTTAGTAGCACTTTTGAATATTTAATGTTCTGTTGGTGGCTTTCTACCTGCACTAGAGCTATTAGCATTAATGTAAATTGCAGCTTTGTAGCCTCAGATGTTACATTCAAATCTCATTTTCTGATGTCATTATAACATGGCTTTTTGGAAAATTGATTTACTTTATTTTCTAAAACACTGTTCACAAGGATGTTTTGTCATAATTAAGTCAATAACATTACTTATAATCCCCACATAAAAGTAATTATTTCATTGTCAAATATTATGCTGATGAATGTAGACTAACGATGTCATTTGCTACAATTACTGTTGTTTTCTGAAAATTCTGTTTCAGCACGCAACCTTACAGGCCTGTGATTTCTTAAAGGAAGAACTAAATGGAAGTCACTCCACTGTTTGCCAACCACATCCTGGGCTGCATCAAAAGAAGCATGGCCAGCTGGTCAGGGGAGGTGATTCTGCCCTTCTACTCTGCTCTCATGAGACCCCCGCCTGGAGTACTGCATCCAGCTCTGGAGCCCTCAGCACAGGAAAGACATGGATCTCTTGGAGTGGGTCCAGGGGAGGACCACAAAAATTATCAGAGGGATGGAACACCTCTGCTGTGAAGAAACGCTGAGATAGCTGGGATTGTTCAGCCTGGAGAAGAGAAGGCTCCAGAGAGACCGGATTGCAG
Source organism: Stercorarius parasiticus (assembly GCA_013396915.1). Taxonomy (NCBI): domain Eukaryota; kingdom Metazoa; phylum Chordata; class Aves; order Charadriiformes; family Stercorariidae; genus Stercorarius; species Stercorarius parasiticus. Next base: position 176,791 of record VWZL01003745.1, read on the forward strand.
CCTTTCAATACTTAAAAGGGGGCTTATAAGAAGTATGGAGAGAGACTTTATAGCAGGGCATGTTGCGATAGGCCAAGGGGTAATGGTTTTAAACTAAAAGAGGTTAGATTTAGATCTATATGGAAGAATTTTTTTACAATGAGGGTGGTGAAACACTGGAACAGGTTGCCCAGAGAGATGGTAGATGCCCCATCCCTGGAAACTCTGAGCAACCAGATCTAGTTAAAGATGTCCCTGCTCATTGCAGAGGGTTGGACTAGATGACCTTTAAAAGCCCCTCCCAACCCAAACTATTCTATGATACTAAGGTCGGAAACTGACGGACTATGCACTCCCCCCATTTTGAGAAACCCAGGTTAATTATTTCAAAAATTAAAACATTATCCTCTTTGTGGCTTCAAATGCCTTCCCACCCTTTGCTCCGGAAAATTAAGCAGAAAGGAACCAAGAGGCTTTGTACTGCTCCACATGCTGAAATAAATGGTACACTTTAACTACAGGGATATAACCCACTGTGGTGGCCTCAATAACATGCCTAGAAACTGTACACAAGGAAGGTCTTGTACCTGAAATTTATTAATAAAGTGTCAAGCTTTTGGCAGGTCTAAAGTGGGATTACAATGTACCATATGTAATGCTCTCTAAAAAAAACAGTATTACTGTCTTTCTGCTAGAGGTGCTTGAAAGTCTTAAACTGACAATTCCTAATGTTGATCACAGCCTCAGCTGTTCACTCTTTGTGTAGCTCCCAATTAAGTCACTACGGCGTTAAATTGGCCTATATTCTTTCTTCTTCAACCTTGAAATACTGCATGAATATGCATATGCATGTATTTATTGTATACTGTCCCCTGTTCCCGGTGGTCCCTGGCACCAGGACAGCCCTGGCAGGGGCAGGGTAGGTCTCTCTCGAGGGCTGGGGTGGCCTTGGTCAGTTAGAACCCTCATGTGACGGTTACCCACCCGGAAGGAGGTGGTGCTCACTCAGGAGTAACAGCGCGACAGACCCCAGGCGTGGGGGGAGCAACAGCCCTTTGTGTCACGGCGCCCTGAGCCTCCCTCACAGAGCCCTGAGCAGCAGCCAGGGGATGGGGGGGAGAGTGGGGAAGAGTCACACCCCTGAGGGAAGCTAGCACCATGATAGGGGCCTGTGACATCAGAGAAGAAGGATCTGTGCTGGTAATGACTTCTGTCTGGAAGCAGGAGAGGTAGAAGAATCAATAAGGATAAAGGTGCAACAAAACCCTTGCACGATGATTGGTACAATGGTGTTAAAGAGCACCGTTTCCTTTATACCTTTTAGAATAGGATTTTATAGTGTATTAGATTTCCTGAGGTCTGTGGCTGAGGCTGAGGTATAAATACAAGCAAACTTGTTCCACTTGAGCTAACCGCAGAGCCAGAAACCAGGAGAGAACAGACAGAGACTTTCCCAGTTACTACTCACAGACCATTTCAGGAAAGGTGGCAGCACAACCAAGTCCAGATTCCCGTCACAAAAATAAGTGGGTAGAAGGGTTCTTTCAAGAATTACATGGACTTGTTATTTGCCTTCCGAAATGCAGTTGTCAAGGAAGAAATTGGAAAGTCTATGGTGGTTCTACTGATTATCTGTTACCCGATTTCTCCTGCTGAAAGATTAGATCATGTTCCAGTTAAATGAAAGGGAAAACCAAAACACCAGACACTTTCTAGCAAAAGACTTGTAAACCCCCTCTCTTCTATTTCGCGTATTGCTATAATTCCTAGTTTGGAAGATATTGCTGTTAAAGCTTATGATCTAAGAAAGTAGAATTTCATAGTATCATAATATCATAGAATTGTCTAGGTTGGAAGGGACCTTTCAGATCATCGAGTCCAACCATCAATCTAATACTGACAAAAACCATCACTAAACCATATCACTAAGCACTACATCTTTTAAATACCTCCAGGGATGACGATTCCACCACTTCCCTGGGCAGCCTGTTCCAATGCTTAATAACCCTTTCAGTGTAAAAATTTACCTAAGAAAGGATGGATGGATGAAAAATTGGACTCCAGCTGGCAAAATGTTCTTGCAGCTCAGAAAGCAAATTTTATCCTGGACTGCATAAAAAGAAGTGTGGCCAGCAGGCTGAGGGAGGTGATTCTCCCCTTCTACTCTGCTCTTGTGAGGCTCCACCTGGAGTACTGCATCCAGCTCTGGGGTCCCAACTACAAGGAAGACATGGACCTGTTAGAGCAAGTCTAGATAAGGGTCACAAAAATGTTCAGTGGGCTGAAACACCTCTCCTATGAAGAAAGGCTGAGAGAGTTGGGGTTGTTCAGCCTGGAGAAGAGAAGGCTCCAGGGAAACATTTTTGTGGCCTTTCAAAGCCCCCTTAAAGGGGGCTTATAAGTGAGACGGAGAGAGACTTTTTGGCAAAGTCTGTAGTGACAGAATAAGGGGTTATAAACTGAAAGTTGTTAGATTTAGATTGGACATAAGGAAGAAATGTTTTACAATGGGGGTGATGAGACATTGGAACAGGTTGCCCAGAGAAGTTGTGGATGCCCCATCATTGGAATTGTTCAAGGTTAGGCTGGACGGGGCTTTGAGCAACCTGATTTAGTGAAAGATATCCCTGCCTATGGCAGATAGAATTGGACTAGATGATCATTAAAGATCCCTTCCAACTCAAACCGTTCTACAATTCTATGATTTATTTGATAAAACTTGTATGTTCATAACAGTGCTATTCTGCAAAAGTGGTAACAAAAAAGACTGAAAGACATGCAAAGCTGTTTTTAAGGGAAGATGAATTAAATGTGTGAAGTCTGAACCTGAACTGCAAAACATATATAGAAAACAAAACAAAGACATGCAAAGCTGTTTTTAAGGGAAGATGAATTAAATGTGTGAAGTCTGAACCTGAACTGCAAAACATATATAGAAAACAAAACAAAGAAGTGCATGCCTACACATTTCTGTTTTGTATCCCATTTGAGGCCTCAAATATACTGAAAACTTGGAGAGAGTACAGTGAAGAGCAACTAAAGAGCATGACATATTAGGGATGGCTGAATAGCTTGGAGAAGAGATAGATAAGGAGTGATTTAATAGCAGTCTTCTACTACCTAAAGGGGGGGGTACAGAAAAAAAGAGTGTCAGGTTCCTTTCAGGGGTGCACGGTGAAAGAAGAAGGAACAGTGGTCACAAGACACGCAAAGGGAAATTCTGATAAGATATAAGAGGGGGAGGGAGAACATATCAAAAAAACACAATGAGAATGGATAAGCACTGGAACAGTTTGTCTAGAGATGTTATGGAATCTCCATCTTTGGAGATATTCAAAATATGACTAGATAATGAGTAATCTGATCTGTCTTTAAGGTTATGTGGGTCTTGAGGAGGAGATTCAAAGACATGACTACCTCCAGTAGTCCCTTGCAAACTGTTTTTTTTCTGTGATTTCATAATTCTTTTTTTTTTTTTCCTGTGGTCTAACTTAAATTATAGATAAGGACGGCAAAAAAATACCAATGGGAAAAAAAAAATCTGTGGGCAGCAGAAGTAAGGTCAATAATCATAAATTTCTTAATATATGTTCAGAGGAAGTAAGGTAGTAATGTTGGTACAAGTACTACATAAAAAGGAATAAGAAAGGCATTTATAATTCAGATACATTACTACAGAATACATTTATTCTGTAGTAAAAAACCACAGTCATCTTATATTGATAAAAATTATTTTGTATTTCATATTTAACTGGATGAATGGTAAACATTCTGAAAGTAAAGAAACAGAGAACTTGCCACAAGGACCATTAAAAGAATGGATCAGTGGAAAGGATTTATAAGTATGCCTGATGTGAGATTTGGAAAACAGGCTGTCTAGTGAAAAGCAAATGTAATTCAGAAATTTAGAAGGTACTTTAGTATTTATTTTAACAGGAAGCTTGTAATTCTTATGCAGAAATGAGTCAAAAAAAATCCAAATTAGTTGTTTTATTTTAAAATATATTTAAATGCCTCATCAAAAGGCAGTAGAAGTCTTCAATAATATTCTTAAAAATCCTTGCAGATGAACTATAAGACAGAGTGAGTCACTGCCCAGAGGAATTAATAAAAGTTCTGTAAATGTGTATGCATTCTGTCATGATGTTGAAACATTCAGCATTTTCAAAAAAATAGTTTGAATAGAAGTAAAAATGACAAAACCAATAAACTTAAGAAATGACCTTTTTTAAAAAAACATTTTTTTCAAAGTTCTGGGGACCAGAAAGCAAAAAAAAACCCATTCACATGGAAGTTGCTGTTGTTGCCAATTTATATAGTTACTGAAATCAACAAAAAGTTTGCAAGATATTTCAGTGTTTTGCGTTTTCAATCTAGGGAAAAAAGTAGTAGTTTGTCTAAAATGACATAAGCTGAAAGTAATGAAATTTTAAATATATCTTTTCACTGTTCAAATGTAAACTTGGTTTTATAATTGATGATGTTCGATAATTCAACCTGTTGTCTTGGTTGCACTAATGTTTCATAGTGATGACAGCGGTACAAAAAAATCCTTCATTTCCCATACAAAAAATAGTTAGAATACCTCCAAGAGGGCTAACATTCTACATGTGTTTAAAGATACTTATATAGAAAACCAATAATTTAGAAGGGAGAAATGGCCATAAGTGCATTTTCTGACAACTAAAAAAAATAGTATGACTCAAACATGCATGAAGACTGTGTAAAGAAGAATAGAACAATATAAGTGGTACCCACTTAAAGTGTCTTTAGGGTAATAATTAATTCATAAAATGATATGCTACAATTGTTATAGAATGATGAGTTGAAAGAATTTTTGACATTGCCTTGTCCTAAGTTAGAAGTAGCAGACAGCTGTCTTATCAAATGGCTTTAAATAAAACAAATGCTTTGGTATGAAAAATGAATGGAAACAAAATAAAAGTATGATTTATGAATGAAGGGAGACTTTTCTATGTATTCTACATTTTGTATCTGAAAAGATTGGAAGAATTATTGTATTCAACTACAGTCAACCAACCACTTGGTTGGTTGGTTGATTGCTTACAGGAAAGTTACCGCAAATGTCCCAAGTAAAAAAAGTTGGGGTCACATGAAAGCTATAAAAAACTAACATCACTACAAAAAAATCCATTAATCTAGGTGAAAATGTATGTAAATATTTTAAATCCCATCATCCAGATCACTTATGAAGATATTAAACAGCATTGGGCCTAATATCCCTGGGGGATCCCATTTGTGACAGGTTTCCAGTTTGAAAAGGCGCTATTTACCACCACCCTCTGCATGCGGCCTGTCAGATAGTTCCCCACCTACCACACAGACCACTTGTCTAGACTGTAACACGTCACTTTCTCTAGGAGAAGGCTGTGGAGACCATGTTGAAAGCCTTGGAGAAATCCAGGTAGACAATGTCAACTGCTCGCCCCACATCAACTGAGCAGGTTACTTTGTCGTAGAAGTCAATTAGGTTGGTCGAGCACGATTTGCCCTTGGTGGATCCATGCTGGCTTTTCCCAAACACGTGCTTCATTTGACTTGTGATAGTCGCCAGGAGGATTCATGCTATAACTTTCCCAGGACTGAAGTAAGACTGATAGGTCTATAATTTCCTAGACCCTCCTTTAAGCCCTTCTTGAATGTAGCTTTCCCTAGAAAACAAGAATTCATGTCCTGGTATGGTGCCTCAAAGGCACACACCTGTGCAAGGCAGTTGTGGCACACACCTGTGCAAGCACGTCTGTTGCACTTGTGTGTTTACCCATCATGAAGATTTATATTCAACCTGGAAAGTACCCAGTGAGGGTAGACACCTAAACAATATACTTAAATTTAAAAACACTCAAACAGTATGTGGGCAATGCTTTACGACGGGGTTTCGATACTCTCAAAGGATAGTAGAGTGTCCCGGTTTGAGGTAAAACAGAACCAATTTTCTGATTTGTAATTTTACTTTTTAGCTCGGCCTCTTCTAACTGACTAAACTCTGGAATTAACAGCATATTGTTCAGAAAACTATTCGCTCTCAGAGTGATAAGACATGATTATACCAAGGAATGGCATGCACAGAGGCTCTTGCTTATACTTATTGCTATAACAACCAAGGTCATATAATTTCGTTATTTGCCCTGTTGGAGGGTCAGAAGCAGAAAAGCACAGAGGGGTCCTACCTGCAGGGAGGAATGGACAGGACAGGTGACCCAAAACTGACCAACAGGGTATTCCATCCCATCTGCATCACACTCAATATAAAAGCTAAGGGATCAAAGGGGTAAGGGGCTTGATCTCTTTCTTCAATGGCTGACATCTGAGGAGGACCCTGTCTGTTCGCCTGCCTTTGATCTCAATCCAAGCATTCCTGACTCTAGTTCTGGAACTCAGCTCCAGTCTGTCGCTGACTCCAGTCATCCCAGGAGCTGGATACGGTTTTGTATATATTGTACACTTTTTTTATTTTTATTATTCTATTATTATTTCTTATGTCCTTATTTATTATTTTTTTCAAGTAGTTTAGTTCTTTTTCTAAACTCGTAAATCTCCTTATGTCTTCCTCTCCTCTCTTTGGAGAGAGTGGGGGGAGGGTCATCTGTCATTCTGATTGGCCAATCCAGCCAAAACCACGACAAAGAAGAAAAAGGGAAAGGGGTGGGAAGATGATGTCTGTGATGACACTTTTCTGCGGTAGCTGTCCTGATCTGTATTTGTGGCATGCTTTGTGATTTCACAGTGTTACCAGTTTGGGACTGATTTGGGAACTAGAAAAAAATATTTTTTCTTCTTGGTCTTCAGGGAAAAAAAATTACAGTGGGAGAATTGAGAAATGCCTTAACACATGATGGAATTATCCTGTACAGAAAATAATTTTATGTGACTAGGAACAAGCAGGTAGAAATTCTCATTGTCAATAGAATGGCTAATACAATTACAATATAATATCCATACGTTCCTATTTCATTCAGTTGGAAATTTTGATTAAAATTCCTTTTTACCATGACATAATGCCAAGAAATAACAAAGGAACAGAAGAAACTGCAAGCAAAATGCATCCTAGCACACAAGGGAAAGATTTGATGCGAAAGAACAGCATTACTACCATAGCAACAATCTGTCGTGTATACAGTTTCTTAACTTTAACTGCAGCTTTACCATTTTAGTGGGTGAGGGAGGTGCCCAGCTATAGTATTTTTATGTTTAAATCTTAAATTTGGGCTTTCAGCACTGAAGATATTTTTTCTTGGTATTAAACCTGTTCCACTGAAAAGATATTAAATTGGTTCACTGTTTTCTAATAAAACAGATGGATTTAGGCAGTGAAAAATTATAATGTAATAGAGACCAATTACTGCTGAAAAGAAAAAGAATGGATGTGTTGCCATAATAGTAATTAAAAGAAGTGAACATCTAGTGTATGAAGAATGAACTGAAGTGATTAAACTGGAATGTAATCTCATAAGAGGTGAAATGAAGGGCAGAAACAACCACAAACCACAAGGTGGGAAGGGGTTATGGGTGATTGCACTTGAGTCACATGAATGCGTACATGCAGCTTTGATATTTCTGTCTAGAAATTTCCATGAAAAATGCATGTCCATGTCATTCATGCATGTGTTGTACAACTCCCTGAACAGTGAGCCTGAAATAGAGTATATGCTATAATTGTAAAACTTCTGGAGGACTGCAAGTCATGCAGGTCATGCAATACATCAAAAGGGCATCAGAGTTACTATCCCTGAGCAAGTCAAATTCACTGGGAATTTATAGTACACTAAATGCATCCACAATGCATCAACACTTTGAACTCTGAATCTGTGCTACACTACTAAACTGCATATACATGATAGCCATTTTTTTCAAGATTCCAGCTGTTACACAGCCCAGTCAGAACAACTGTTCTTCCTCTGTAGAATACTACAGATTAGACTTAGAAATCCCAGCCACAGGTTTTATAGTTAGGGTACCAAAGCCACACTGTCTCCCTCTTTCAAAGTAACACCTGAGTAAAAGAAAAAAAAAAAAATCCCTTGCATAGGTACAAAGGAAAAAATTAGGGGAATATTAAAAAAAACTGGAAAATTGAATTAACAATGCTCTAAACAAAGAGTACAGAAATAGAGTATTACATGGAAGTTAAGGTAATTATTTTATTTTTTACTGGTTTAGGATATGTTATAGTGCATAAAAGGACTTCCAAAATGGTGTGGAAGCTTTAGTGCTTATGAGAATAGATTATTTTACTTTTGTAGCCTGGCCAACCTACAATATGGAAGTGGGTACATCTATTCCTAGTGATGTGTCTTCCAAAGGTACATGCACAGTGTCATCATACATGAAGGCCTCATACTGTCTTCAGAATCTACCCACCAAGCACATTGTCTCCTGCCACTATACCTCGAATCTATACAGAGATGCTTTCAAGGTTCAGCCTTCCTCTCACAGGTAATGCAGACATAACTAGGCATGACAAGATGGTATATTACACTCAGATATGCCCTACAATGTTAAAATAGAGGCATAGCCAGAAAAGATAGGATACCTGAAAAAGATCCTGGGCATGTTAACATCTTTGGACACCCAGATTAAAGTATACAGATACACAAGTTTCACATTTCCTAATATGCCTGAAATCTATTGCTCCTCACAACCAGATCAGTTTTCATTGAGGACCAGGAAGGTCAACACCTGTTCCAAAAATAAAAGACTTGCTCAGTTGCAGTGAAGATTCATCTAGAACGTTATCTCATCTCTGAAACTAGCTAATACAGAAGCCTAGAGTAAATAAGTAAATGTTTAATTCCTTACTATCCACCAACTGCTTTCAGAGATTAGTGACTGGGACTTCTTAGTAAAGAAGCAGTATCTTGCTACAGTATATATTGCCTGATTTGAGGTGTCTTCAATCTATACATGCAGCACTACATCTGAGCTAGTGTCCTTATTCAACCTCAGTAGTCCACGGAGAGAAACAGAAACTCTGTGGGGCAGTTAAAGAAACCACAGAGACTGAAGTGACTATCTCGGATTTAGATTACTACTTCAGTTTCCACAGTTGCAATTTGAAGCAATATAAATATTTGGTATCACAAATATCTGGCACCCATTCCCACCCCTTGTCTGTGTTTTATGAAGTGCATTGTTTTTAACTTATCTTTTTAATTTGATATCTACCAGTTCTTCTATTTTAGCTTGCATTACAAGACAGTATCTTGCATAATGGTATCTTGTACTATAAGAGATAATAAGCTCTTATACATGAAAGAAATGACCTGCATTTTATGCTCTCCTTCAGCCCAAAAAGGTTCCCTTCAGCAAAGGACACTGAATATGGGGTGATATTTAATTTTCTTATGGTGATACTGTGTCACCTTGCTGAAAGTATCCTTTGGACCTAAAGAGATTGTTAATCGGTTTTATAGTGAGGTAGACATGCCAACCAGGTGTTCCACATCCTGTATGATTGCTTTGTAAGAAATCCATTGTATAATGTGGTCGGAATGCCGCCTACTTAGGTGGCACTACTGTTTATGATTTGAGTACTTAACCCCACGACAAAGAACATGTTCTGGATATATATAATATGATGTTAATGCTCCTGAGTGAGCTGTCTAATTTGATGCCTTAATCAAGGATATGAACTACATTCTAGGAGCACCAAAAATAGGAAGAGGTTTCAGTACTCCAGGTCCCAAGTTACCTTTAGATATACTCCTACAACAGGTCCTGAGGCTACATTGAGTTAATGTAAACTGGAAAAGGTAGGCAGACCCAATTACAGGACAGGCATGCATAGGGCCTGCTTCAAAACCACATGAACAGGCTATACACAAAGCATCTCACCTATGGGTGCAGGAAAGGTAGACTATTTTCATTGTCGCAGCCTGGCAGTTCAATCAAGCATCTACCCGATTTGCAACCCAAGCTTAGCATGCCTAGAAATGTAATAAATCAACATAAATTTAGAATCTATGCAAATAAAGGTGAAAAAGTTGTCATACCATGTATTGCGTCTCATTAATTCCCATAACCTAGTGTTTCCGGTTCCTTCTGTTCCCATACCCAAACATGAACTAGATAACGGATGAAATTCCTTGTTATAGTAATGTGCTTGACAAACTGTGCATTGACTGAAGCAGAATTAGTTTTTTCCCTCTTTTTCTAACAGATATTCTTGCAAATTCAACCAGGGATCCAACACTCAAGTTAAACATCTTTATGTGTTTGTTTGGTTTACATTTTTTAAATCAAAGCCAGTATTAGAAGTTTCTCAAACCAAAGGAAATCCTCCTATACATTTTTGCAATTGATTCTTCTTTGAATTATATCCAAAATTACATGTGCAAAGATAGAGCAGTATACATAATTTAGTCAAAAATTCATTTTGGTTTTCTTATTGTAATGCATTGGATAAGAAGAACTAATTTTACACTTCAAATTCCAGGCGGAGTTCGTTCTGGTGTTACGGAAAACAGATATTTTACTGGGAAAAAAAATGAAAAATAAATAAAATCTCATATAAAAATTCATAGGACTCGTATTGTCAATGAAAAGTCATTCATGTTTCTAATCTGAAACACCATTCTAACACCAAAGATTCAGTATTTGTTATTTTCTAGAAAATACGTTCTGAGAAAACATACATGTTACGTGTATGAGAGATTTTAATTTTCTCAACACTCTAAGTTTCAATAAAAATAGTTCAACTTCAAGACTCAAAAGAAAAATCACCTTTCACAATATTATCTGTAATCTTCCCCTAACCTGGTGATTGCTGAATATTGAATAGAAAGTTAATGCCTTGGTTGTAAAAGACACGAGTCAGGAACACATACAAAATCATATATGTGCCAACTTCTGGTCCTACACTTCCTATTTATCCTATATTTTAGGATAAATAATTGCCAAAATTAATTTTTGCTTCTATCTTATACATGTGAAAATGTGTATAAAATATGTGCCTCTGTGTGTGTGCACACACATGCATGTACGTGCACAAATTAACTGACATAGAGGACTGCTTTGTGTGAATATTTTTGTGATAAAATTACAAGACAACATTCTAAATTGAAGTGATAACAGATTTTTTTAGAAGAGAGCAAATCAAAACCACAGATGGAACCTGTATCATTTTTTAAAGCATTACATTTGAGCTAAAAGACAGCTTTGACTTGTTGTAAGATACAAGCCAATTTGCCTTGCAAGGCCACGTAAGTATTTTTAATCATGAAATCTGCTAAGAGAAATAAATAGCTTCCTCTAGTTCTTCTCTCCCTCTACATTATAAATAAAAGTGAAGGAAATAGATCTTGATTTTTATCCTCTATCTCCAATTGAAAAAGTTTTTATAAAGTTGAAATATTCAGTAACAAAAATAATCCTGATACTTTTTAAAACATTATTTTTTTCAGAATAACAATTTAACCCATTATCCACATTGAACACCTTCATTTTGACTACTGAACACTCTTACAAAACCATGAACTTCGTGATTGTTCATATACAGAAATAGGTATGTGTGGATTCATTGGTATACGGAGTACATTGATGATACTGTAAAACTACATTGATTTGTTTTCTGTAGCAGGATGTAGTAACTTTGTACAAAGTTGATTTTTTAATACGAAATAATTTAAGACCATACATGTAATTTTACTGTATGCTGCACATAGTGAATTACAATATTACTCTAATACATTCTTATATTGATGCCTCTTTTGAGTTTGTTTTATTGGAAAATCACTGTTCTTTTCTAATGACTGAATGTGGTTTTGTTTATTTTTTCAAGAAGTTATCTTTTTTCCTTCTGCATAACTGTGATTTTGATTCTCTGACAGTGAATGAATACACAGTGTATCCCTTGAAGACCTTTAACAGAGGGGTTGTTTGCATGTTTGTTTTCACTATTAGCTTTACTGTGTATCCTAAAAAGATGACAGACTACTGTGTTTGTCAGTGTATGGGAGGNAATAATATAATATAAAAATAAAGTAATGTAGAAGTGCTGTATCAATCCTGCTTTTATCTCACTAGTTTTATTTTCTGACTCAATTGTCTTGGCTCACATGTGTCGAGTCAGAGCTCTACACCACATCTTGTGGAATACATGACTATTTTATACTTGCTGCTTCAACTGAGTTCTTATACCACTGGTAGATTCACATTTCTATATGTTCTTTGTTTTATCCTATATTCTGTTGGATTTTCTCTTGTGTGGCTATATATCACGCACAGTCTGTCCCTTAAGTTACTCTATAAAATATCCTTATCAGCTATCTATCTACCTATCTTATCTATCTTATCTACCTACCTACCTATCTATCTACCTATCTTATCTATCTTAACTATCTACCTACCTATCTATCTATTTAGAATGAAGTTTAGGTTTGTCTAGACTTATTATCAAATGTCTCTTCTGAAACCCATGGGACAGGTTTGATGGGTCTGTCTGGTGTCCTAACCTGCTGGGATATTTTGGGACACAACACAAAACGCAATGGCCTAGTCTATTTGTCTGTGATCTGTCTGTATATATCTCATTCAGGCACCATTTCTTTTCTGTGACAGGAGGAAAGTGAGAACTGCGTAGGCACATTGCATTCCAGTTTGGAGGCAAAATGTGAATGGGGAGAAAGAAATGAGAATAATAATGTAGATAGAGCTGTAGAATTTANACGTGCACAAATTAACTGACATAGAGGACTGCTTTGTGTGAATATTTTTGTGATAAAATTACAAGACAACATTCTAAATTGAAGTGATAACAGATTTTTTTAGAAGAGAGCAAATCAAAACCACAGATGGAACCTGTATCATTTTTTAAAGCATTACATTTGAGCTAAAAGACAGCTTTGACTTGTTGTAAGATACAAGCCAATTTGCCTTGCAAGGCCACGTAAGTATTTTTAATCATGAAATCTGCTAAGAGAAATAAATAGCTTCCTCTAGTTCTTCTCTCCCTCTACATTATAAATAAAAGTGAAGGAAATAGATCTTGATTTTTATCCTCTATCTCCAATTGAAAAAGTTTTTATAAAGTTGAAATATTCAGTAACAAAAATAATCCTGATACTTTTTAAAACATTATTTTTTTCAGAATAACAATTTAACCCATTATCCACATTGAACACCTTCATTTTGACTACTGAACACTCTTACAAAACCATGAACTTCGTGATTGTTCATATACAGAAATAGGTATGTGTGGATTCATTGGTATACGGAGTACATTGATGATACTGTAAAACTACATTGATTTGTTTTCTGTAGCAGGATGTAGTAACTTTGTACAAAGTTGATTTTTTAATACGAAATAATTTAAGACCATACATGTAATTTTACTGTATGCTGCACATAGTGAATTACAATATTACTCTAATACATTCTTATATTGATGCCTCTTTTGAGTTTGTTTTATTGGAAAATCACTGTTCTTTTCTAATGACTGAATGTGGTTTTGTTTATTTTTTCAAGAAGTTATCTTTTTTCCTTCTGCATAACTGTGATTTTGATTCTCTGACAGTGAATGAATACACAGTGTATCCCTTGAAGACCTTTAACAGAGGGGTTGTTTGCATGTTTGTTTTCACTATTAGCTTTACTGTGTATCCTAAAAAGATGACAGACTACTGTGTTTGTCAGTGTATGGGAGGCTCCCTATAGACCATATGATTCATTACTGAATGCAAATCCTGTTATATTGGACTATGTAAAAACTTAGGAATCCATTGGTTCTTTATTTTCCCAGGCTGTGCTTGAAACAAATGACCATGGTTTTTGCTTATGATTATACTTTCACCATTAGCTTTTTATCATTGCAGCATAACTCTGCTTGGATGGAGATAAATTCGTTAAGGTCAATTTCCATAATCATGTACTTCTATGTGCAATCCAATAATTTCTCTGAGGTTACTGGATTTAGATAGAGGAATTACTTTAAATTGACCTGATTTTTCCTAAAACAAGGTAAGAACAATACAAAATGAAACAAATAATAAAATAAAAATAATAAAANCACGCACAGTCTGTCCCTTAAGTTACTCTATAAAATATCCTTATCAGCTATCTATCTACCTATCTTATCTATCTTATCTACCTACCTACCTATCTATCTACCTATCTTATCTATCTTAACTATCTACCTACCTATCTATCTATTTAGAATGAAGTTTAGGTTTGTCTAGACTTATTATCAAATGTCTCTTCTGAAACCCATGGGACAGGTTTGATGGGTCTGTCTGGTGTCCTAACCTGCTGGGATATTTTGGGACACAACACAAAACGCAATGGCCTAGTCTATTTGTCTGTGATCTGTCTGTATATATCTCATTCAGGCACCATTTCTTTTCTGTGACAGGAGGAAAGTGAGAACTGCGTAGGCACATTGCATTCCAGTTTGGAGGCAAAATGTGAATGGGGAGAAAGAAATGAGAATAATAATGTAGATAGAGCTGTAGAATTTAGGCAGATTCCAAAAAAACTTAGAACAGCAGAGCTACATTTCATAAATAGGCTTTTTGCCATTTCCACTGACTGTCAATTTCCTTTGTATGTTTACTGTTCATTAGCACTTCATACAGCACTAGTCATCATCCTGTCCAGCTATTCCAGAAGATACATATTCTGGTTCTGTTGAAAACCTATAGAAAAAGTGTTGCTCCCATGCAGTGGAATTTCACTTCTCTTTAAGATGTATAACACGAAGAAAAGGTACTGATGGTTACAATTCAGAATTACTGGGGGGGTTTAATTTAAAAACAAACCAAAACAAAAGCAAAAAAAAAAAATAAAAACAAAAAAAGCCAACAAAACAATAGGAAAGCTGGTCAAGCAATCAATAGAGTTAAGTAATTTCTAACATTTTAAACAGTTTCCATCTTTGGATTCTTGGTTTAATAAAATATAAAATAGAGAAGATACTTAAGGTTAGTAGGGCTAATTATCATGCAGCCTGTGACAGTGATGTGTGTCAGAAGTACTTCCAGATAGAAAGGCAAAGGAAAAAAAATGAAGAGAATAGTAATGCTGAGTAAAAGGGACAAAACACAAGCTGCAAAGCATAATAAATCACTGCTATGATAAAGGGGGAAAAAATGAAATATTTGAGACTACTAAAATATTTTCACTTTTACCAGCCATGTATTATCTCTGCCTACTGGACTATGGACACCTACTTACTATGGTATAATGTCTTTCACTCCCCAAAATCCATTCTAAATAACAATATATTTGTCCTACACACGTCTTTCTTGTGACACCCAGAAAGAAAACAATGAAAATAGAATGGGGCAGTATATCAATATATTTTTCATTTACTCTCTTTGCAGAAACTCCCAAATTGCTTCAGGAAATGGAAAAATGTGATAAGGAAAGAAGTATCTTCCCTGTAATGTGTCCCTGTATCTTGCCATAGACGTATTTCCTCAGTGAAGGAGGTATTCCATAACGCATTCTGGATGCCCATAGCCAAGCCATTTCCTACAGCAGTGGTTCTAGAGAAGCAGAAGAAAAATAAATGAGTCATAGAGGCTAAACTGGGGGATGTGGGACTGATTTTCAGCTTCTGACCTCCTTTTAGTGTGTGTGAGACCTAAGTGTGCATCATCTTACACCCTCCTTAGATTCAACTATAAGAGAAATCAAAAGTACACGCAGGTGGGAACTGTGATGTGTACAAAAGCTCTCCCCATCCAGAGGATCAGGGGCCAGGACTGCAGTAAAGTAGACATGATCCACAGCTAAAATGCAACCAAAGAATTGAAAAAACTGAGTTAATTTCTGAATGAATAAAGGTCATGAAATCCTCCACCTTATGAATGATACTGCTAAGTAATCTTGCACCAGAAGAAACAGCACATTATGGAAAGGAAGTATTCCTACAAGAAAGAAGAATCTACTTGTATATTATTTAGCTTCTAAAGGTTTCTATATACGTGGAGAAGAATAATTTCCCCTTGCTGGATAATTATTCTAATTAAAGCATGTAGAAATACAAATGGGAGCAAATGCACCATAGTATCTTTTAAGAATACAGACATGAAAATCATCAACTTGTTCTTAATGTGAACTATCCTGTGTTATGACTCACTTTATGATTCATAGACTGCTTATTATGTAAGGTTGTTTATACTCTCTTCCCAACCCTTGTTACTTTTTTACTACTTTCTACTTGGCCTCCACCCTTAAAAAAACATCTAAATTTTATTTTGTAAAATATTCTAGTTGCATGGACCAATTAAAAATAGCACAACAAATCTCCCTTTTTCTGGTGTGTTTGGTTTTTTTTTATGTAGTTAATGACTAATTCAAAATATATGGAGAGAGATGTCATCTTGACCTTACAGGTCTCTGCTCCCAAGCAAGTCACCTAATCATTTCTCAATTGTGCAATCTATTCATTTTATGTGACTCCTACAGTCCTGACTGCATAGTGACCCAGCTTCAAATAGAGGATATGGTAGCATCTTCTCCCAGAATGCCTTACTGTCTAACGGTTAAGACATTTCCCGGAGTTGAAGGAAGTTGAATTTTCCTCAGGTTTTGGAGAAAAACAAAACCCAGGTTTCACACTTCTGAGCACAGGACCCTAGCAGCTTTCTGTTATTTAACTGATGGATACCAATGCTGACATGTTCAGTTCAGTGCCTACTGAACGACACTCAACAATATTGAACATTTCTTTTGGCTAGCTCTAGGCAGTGTTTCTTTGAGCACACAGACTTTTTGTCTTATACTTTGGATTAGTCTAACTTAATGGACTATCAAGGGAACCCAGATGCATGCAGCTTACAAAGTGTCATGCATCTCACATGCTCAAATGCTAAGTCAAGGCTAGTTATCCTTTTAAGCAAAAGATAAAATCAGTATTTCCAAAGAAAAAATATTTCCATCCTAAAATCAGTATCCAAAATAAATCAGAGAAGTCAGTCTTTGTAAAAACACTTTTCCTTTTTAGCTCTCTAAAATTAACTGACATTAATTGTTTGGGTTTGGTGGTTTGTTGGGGTTTTTTTGGGAATGACAATGTCTAACTTACATGATCCATATTTTGAGTAAAAATATAAAACCCATAACCAATCTCAAACATTAAACCAAAAATAATAAGGCAATAATGATAATCAAGATCCAGTATTGTTTCAGTTATATGAGATATGGGAGAGATATGGTTTAAGCAGCTGCTTGCTCATAACCTCAGGCCAATCTGCTGAGAGTCCTAAACCACAAGCCTCCAGTCTTTAAAATTCCTGCAGTTTGGAGAGTGTTCAGTACCCATTTGTCTGTGCTCAGATTTTTCTTGTTGTTAGTTTTGGCTTCTAAATTGCAATATTATTTGTGTTCTATTGACTATGTTTAAATACCTTTCTCATCGATGAATTCAGGTAAAACTGGCTTCTGTTTGCTTAGTTGCTACTTTCCTGGCTAAATTGTGAATCTGTAGTGTCTTGTCTCTTGTTTATTTACTGTACCAGTCATGTCCTCATTGTTTCACAATTGTTTACAGTATTCATCAACAGTAATCAAGGGCCTGATCAAATCTGCATCTCTTTGTTTCAAAATTATGGTAGCTGTTCATTAAAAGAGAGGGCTAAGAAAGAGAAAGAATTCTGTATGTGATTTTCTCATTTAAGCAAAATGGAGTCTCAACAGACAAAATGGTTTTACTTTGGCTTTATCCCAGCACAAAGAGATTGTAATTTTCTTACAAACAACAAATACAATTGTTTATGCATTAAATAGATTTTTTTCTTAGACTTATAAGTCTAAAGAACTCTTTCATTGCAGATTTATATACATGACATGGAATGCAGCTTTCATTTCAGCTATTAACATTGTTCATAATTACCTTTGACCAAAAATATCTCTTTTCTTACAGTCTTGACTCATTTTTAAGCTAATATATGATATTTGTCACTACTCAGTCACAAATAAAGCACACAGGTACAGAAAATAAAAGACTAATCTTGTGTTATATTGTATCAGTTTTACCTTCAGGCTGCTTACATTAGATGGCACAATATAGTTAAAAAAATAATAAATGTGCAGACTAACTTGGTAATAAGGAAAAAAAAAACAGATTGTTTGGTTTTTATGCTTATTTTATATATATTTATGTGTGTGTGTCTATATATATAAAAAAAGTATTTTTTGTTTTAATCTTTTGATTTTTTTTAATGCTTTTGTTTCAAACCAATGCACTTATAGATATTCTTGTAATCTTTTTATGAAGTCATTGTAACATCTTCAAGCACATGAAGTAGTAGTTTCCTCACAACAAATGTCCTGCCATCTTCATTTTCCTATCATTATTAATTTGCAAGACGTAATTTGTTGTGCTATGATGTGGAGCCCTCATTGGTACAAGGAATAATAGATTGCAACTCTTTTAGTCTATTCCATTTAACAGACAGAATATTCCTTTCATTGTTAGATGGTTCTGTTCATTCTTTCTATCTGTCCTGAAGGATAAGATTTTTGTTTTATTCTGAACCCTATCTGACAACATTTTCATTAAAAGAAAAAAATCCTGTAAAGCAGTTTTCTGAGTGAATTATAGCTTTGTAAGTAATCCCCAATGGGAGAACGCTGTTTTACTAGTATGTGAGCTGTTTCTATTGCTCATATTTGAAAAGTTTCTGTCCATTGCAGACGGTGGAAAGAAAAAGCAAAAAAAAAAAAAAAATTTAGAAAACTGCTAGATACTTATTTGATTTTCTGGTTGTGATGAGGGAGGGCCCAGAAAAATGCATTTGTAACAGTGACTTTGGATGACTTCTCATTGAGTTCTAAAATAATCAGTCTCTTTGCTCTTCGTGGCTGGTCTGTGTATGAAGTCAGGTAAACCCTCAGAATTATCTCATACGATTTATTTTGTGTCCATCACTGTCCCCTTTCCAGTCTTTTTGTGGATTTTTTATTCCTTCACGTCCTACTGGAAGTACTTCTTAATTTACATAAATTATTCTAAATTTGCTCCAGCATTATCTTATTTTCTTTGCACATGAGCAAGCACCTGTCTTTTGCTAAATTTTCATTCATAGGATTTTAAAGAAGACTTCTGTGGCAATAATTTTCTTCTGCCTGTAGCAGAAGAGTTTCTCTCTTTTTTATTATTACCGCAGCAATATATCCGACATGTCAAACAAGTAGAAGAGATGAACAGATTACCACTGTGGTTACTCATGAAGAAAACCAATGGAAGTATAATAGGGTGGGGTTTTTTTAATTAACTTTGTAGTTCTACCAATTTCTGGGTACAAGAGGCATGTACTTTCCACTGTATTAAAAACAGAGTAGGATTGGATGTAAAATAAGAAAAAGGAAAATTTTGTAGTGTTGCTTCACAAGCAAGCCTGATGTTTCAATATTATGGAGTGAATAAGTGTGATTGAAGAAGTAATTAAAAAACATTCCAACCTTGGTATATTTATTAAAATCACAACTTTTTAATTTTTTATAAATTTTATTTCAGCCTGAATTTTCCTCCGCAGAAACAACGTGAGAAAGAAATCTTGCAAATTCTGGATATTCTAAACCATAACTCAATACCTTTTACTCCTTTGGAGCTGACAGCTCCTATCGACCAGTGAAGAGAGCTTAGGTAGCCTTGATAGTTCTGCATCCATGCAGTGGAAACTTTTCTCTGGGAAAAGAAGAAAGTAAGCAAAGAAAAAAATTACTCTGTCATAATTTAGAAGTATAAAATTAGCTATTTAGGCCTGAGCTAGTTATCTTAAGCTCTCTGTGTGGTCAACAGATATAGACATCTTCAGAACACAGATCATCTCATTTTATCTATCTACAATAGATTAAGAGTGACACTCCCAGGAGGTGCCTGCTTTCTTCATTGCCTATAAGGAATCATGAAGTGTCTAGCTAAGATTCAGACATCTAATTCTTAGGTGTTTAAATTGGTAAAATGAAATCAAGAATAGGATTTATTTTTTTTTTTAGTGTAATCACAGCTGTTCTGCTGCCCGAAGGTTCATGGAATTTTAAAAACATAGAAGAAACAAGGAACCTTTAGAAAAAGCCAGGCTATCTGTACATCTCATTCCTTTTATTTTTGATTTACATTATCTTTACTAAATGAAGAAAGGCTTTAGGGATGGGATTAAATTTTAAAATTATCTCCATCCTATACTGCTTGAGATATTTTTGAGCATCCAAGGTATCTCTTTAGAATTGGCAGATGTGACACAGGACCCAAAGGAGATCCATCCCTTTCCGAAATGACAACTGGACAAAGATGGAAGAACTTTGAGCATGTAAGATGACATTAGACATCTATGATTAGGCAAGTGGGTGAGATTCAGCTTGCCCTAACTTTATGTGTCTACAATGAGGATACCTTTATGTGAACTAGTTGTTTGAGCTCCCATTATGCTCAATAGAGATTAAGGGAAGAAATCACCCATAAGCACTTAGTACCTTTTTAGATGTTCCATTATATGAAAGATGCCTGTTGAGTTGTGTGCCATTTTGCTGCCACGGGCTTTAAGAGAAAGCCATACCCTCTGGAGAGGTAAGATAATGTAAAATACCTGAAATGGCACTGAAATTGTACATCATTTGATTAAGCTATTAATGTATGTTACATATGCATGTGTATATGTTTTTATATACATTCACATACATGGATAAACTCAGAATATCCTAATAATATTGTTTGGATAAGCAGAAACATTTTAGAGTTAAAAAAGACAGGAAGAAATAGTTTAAAAGAATGTCCACGTGAATATATGTTCCTGTATGTATGCAGAAATATGGGAAAAACAATGAAGTATATATGAAGAAAAAAGAGAAAAAATATAACACCGTAGCTCAGATTTACATGAGGGATTATTCTTACACTTATTTTTCCCCCCTTTTTTTGTGCTACATTTGAACTCATTTAATACATAATTTCTTTAATAGAGTGTCCATGTTTCTGCAAAGTACTAATCATACCCATGGGTAATACAAAACTAATAAATAACAACCCTCATGGACTTGAGCAGAAGGCAGTCATACTGCTGAGTAAGAAATTCTCAAAGGAATGTGGATACAAGATAGTTATCACTATAGATATACTGAAATCCTTTGTTATGTTCAGGAAGGATATTAAGGCCTAAACTTACGAAAAGGCACAGAAATCCTTTTGGAGACTAGTGAACTGCTGACATGATTTTGAAATGCTCAGTGTGTCAAACGCATCGATCAAAACATCCTAAACGACTATTACATCCTTTGCAAATAACACAAAGGCCTTGGTAAAATGTATTGACTGACCTCTTTTACTTTGAAGTCACAGGCTATTTCTTCATGGTGCATGGGCCTGCTATTTATTTTTTCCTGTAAGATGTATTGACAACTAACATTAACTCATCAGAAACAGGCCAGTAGTACTGAAGTGGGAATGAAACACAAATCTTTGCTTCCACCAGTCTGTGAACTCTGTGTGTGTGTGTGTGTGTGTTCATGGATATGCATGTCTCTATCTGTAACTACATACTCTCACTTTTGAAATGCATTTTGGCAATATTGGCAACGTCAAATTAACTTCACTCATGCTTTGTGCTATGTGTTCCACTCGCAGGTTCTGGCAAACACATTTGCCATAACTGAGACTCAACACAGCTCTTGGCTTTACCTGAGACCTTTGTGATTACAACAGCGCTCCCTGGTTTCTGTACAACTGATCTGCCTAAGCTGTAAGAGTGGTCCTCTAGGTTTTCCATACAGTCACTATAATTAAGTTGTCCTTTAAGAGAGCATTTATCTGACCAAAATATAAATGAGAGGTTGATCTCCATTCTGTCTCCTTCCAGTGGCTTTATTAAAAATTCCCTCTGGAGATTTATCAATAAAAATGGCAACAATATCTGTAACTTCTAACTACTGTGATGGCATCACAAGTGTCTTTAAAGACACTATACATTAAAATGCAGACCGTGGTATCTGCTGAGCTTTGCTTTTGTAGGAATCTACACACAATGGAGCCATGTCTAGCTTTAATCACTCTGACATTAATTTCTTGCAAAGTTAAGAACAAAATATATTCACGTCCTGGTTCTGGTGGGGATAGGGTTAATTCTCCTTAGGACACAGGTATTCCATGCTATATGAGCCATGCGCATCCTGAACTGCCGGGGGAGGGTCAAGAAGAGCTAGACCAGGTCTGAACGGTGAGCGTCAGGGAGCGGCGGTTCCGTAATCGTGTTTGTATATTCCTCTATCCGTGTTATTTTTGTTGTTTTTCTTGTTCCCTTTGCTGTTCTCTTAAGCTGCCTTTGTCTCATACCCAAGAGTTTTGCCTTTTTATTCTGATTCTTCCCATATTGGGAAGGCCTGAGCGAGTGGCACGTGGTTCTTCGTTGCCGTCTTGAGGCCAAACCACAACAGTCCTATTTGGCGCCCAACGTGGGGCTCGAAGGGTTGAGATAACGACAGAATCCAACTAGAGCTTGGAAAAATGAATTTGTTGTATGCGTTTATTTTATTAGGTAAATAGTAGCTCGTCACCATGTTGCTTGGTTTGTTCTCATGGCTATGTTATGTAAATTCCTATATGGCTTATGTACTCCCTGTGATGATATTTGTTACTTCTGGGAGAGGGATGAGGATCATCATTTTACTGTCCTGTGCGATACCGGCTTATGATATGATAACATGACTGTTCAGACAGCTATTTTGGGGTGGTTTTGTGGTATTGCTGTCCTGTCCGTACATTGGGCACCGTCTCTCAGAATTTATTAATAATTACACCCAGTCTATGGGGGAAACAGGGGGGGACACTTTTCCTAGCTCTTTTGCCTCCCTTTTCTCCTTTGGGTTAGATATGACAGCTTTTGAGAATTTTGAATATCCTTGGGATGCTCAAACCAGCATGTTCCTAGTGTTATGTCTGCTGAATATGTTCCAGGTCTTGTTTAGGGTTAAATGACTATTTAAGACTACCACCCAGAGATCTGCTCCGAGGCTGGATAGTCAGGGGTGGCATGGCACATGGGAGAACATGGGCAGGTACCTAGAGAACTTCTCGCCTCTAATGGTCTGGGTCTTCACCCCTGAACAATTACAGGACCCTGATAGAGTAGTAGAATATCTGAAGGGAAAATGCTGTGGCTATTCTAGAGAGGCACAACTCACCGCACTGTGCTGGGCCCTGGCCAGTATCTACCAGGCACTGCTCAGTGTTACGCAGCACCCTCAGGGGAAAGAGATGGAGACTAGACCGACAGACACTGCGGCTACT
>VWZL01003746.1:260-24758 GCA_013396915.1 Stercorarius parasiticus
TTTATTTGTTTAATTCTTTCATTAAAGTTGTTTTTTTTTTTTTCTAAACTCATAAATCTCTTTATCTCTTTCTCTCCCCTCTTTGGAGAGAGAGGTGCGGGAGACCATCTGTCATTCTCATCGGCCAGTCTGGCCCAAACCACGCCAGTAGTGAGTACCCACAAGTGACAAGACAGGATTTCACAAGCGCCAGGGTAAGCATTGGTGTGGTCACTCCTCTGGTGGGACACAGAGGAGGCTCCGCTGCCCAGGTGTCAGGATTTGGGCAGGGCTGGCCGCAAAAACAAAGGACAGATGCTCCCTTTTACTTTTCTCCCCTTCAGAGAGAGAGGGATGAGAGAAAAAAGAGACTTAAGAGTTTAAAAAGAAACTAAACTACTGTAATGAAAATATTAATAAAGTAATAAAAAGGAAATAATGAAATATATACAATATATAAACAAAACCGTGTCTAGCTCCCAGGATGAAAATCACGTCGCTGGCAGGCACTGGGAAAGTTCCAGACTGGACTCGGTGATGGACGGGAACTGGATTCCAGATCTGGATTCAGGAACACACGGATCATAGAATCACAGAATGGATCGGGATCAAAGGCAGACAAACAGACAGAGCCCTCAGACGCCGGCCATTGAAGGAAGAGGCTGAGCCCTTTGCTCCCTCGGCTTTTATACTGAGCGTGATGCAGATGGGATGGAATACCCTGTTGGTCAGTTCTGGGTCCCCTGTCCTGTCCCCTCCTCTCCGCAGGTGCGACCCCTCTGTGCCCTTCTGCTTCCGGACTCTCCAGCGGGGCAAATAACAAAGGAGCTGTTGGGTACAGACACCAGTGCACTACAAAAGCGTATCTCGACATTGGTGTATGCGTTTTGTAACACTGTGACACTGCTGATAACCATAACCATCAACAAGCATTCTGTAACACAGTTAAGCAGAAATAAAAAAAAAGTAATTACGCTGCGAGAAGAGAGACAAGGGCGTGAGGTACGGAGGCAGAAACAGAGCAGGGAAAAACATATGCAAGTAGTAAAACCTTCAAGGACGCCTGGTGAAACCTGAACAGAAGTCCAGTCTTAAAAATACGATAAACTATAGCGTGAGCAGATGAGATTCCTCTCTCTCTAGAGGGTATGGCAGAGCTGGCTGCCAAATAAGGGAAGTCAAAAAAAAAAAACCAAAACCTTTTAGTTTTCCAAATTATGTATTAAATTTGGAAAACACATACACCCATATATAGTAGTTATCTGAGTTGGACGTTTCTTTAAAACATCTTGGTTGAGAGTTGTCTCAATAATTGTAAACTGCAAAAATATAACTTTCTGCTGCATTTGTGATAGATTACCTTTAGAGAGAGTGAGGAGACGGAGATCCTTCTGGGATGGGATCCATCGACCTGGGCTTCTGTTTTATGATACGGTGAATCACCTTCTAAGTTGGCTACATTTTCCCAAATAGGCCTAGTTCGGATGTGAATATTCCTAACAAGCCACCTACATTTAGTCAGGTGGATCCCCTCACTGGTATTTTTATTGTGTATTGCACGGGAAACACTCTATATCTTTTCACTTCTAGGAAAATCACTGAGAAAACACTCTTCTCTCTACTGTTCTCCTTAGGGCATCCTTCACCTCTTTGTTCCTCAGGCTGTAAATCAGTGGGTTCAGCATGGGAAAGACCACGGTGTAAAAGGCAGAGATGACTTTGTCTGTGTCCAGCGAGTAGCTGGAGCTGTGCCGTAAATAGGCAAAGAGGAGGGAGCCGTAGAACAAGCCAACGGCCGTCAGATGGGACGTGCAGGTGTAGAAGGCTCTGTGCCTCCTGTCTGCCCCGTGGACGCGGAGGACGGTGCTTAGGATGCAGGCGTAGGAGACAACGATGGTGAGGAAGGTGCTGGTTTGTATGAAGCCGCAGAGGGTAAAGAGGAGGACCTCGTTGACGTGTGTCTTGGAACAGGAGAGCTCCAGCAGCGGGGGGATGTCACAGAAGAAATGGTTGATCACGTTGGAGCCGCAGAATGACAACGTGAAGGTGAAAGACGTGTGCACCAGCGAGGTCAGACCCCCGCTGAGATAAGCCCCGGCTACCATGGAGGTGCAGACCCTGCGGGACATGGCAACGGTGTAGAGAAGAGGATGGCATATGGCCACGTAGCGGTCGTAGGCCATCGCAGCCAAAATGAGACACTCGGCATCGGCGAAGGCGGCAAAGAAAAACATCTGTGTCGCGCAGCCGATTAAAGAAATGGTCTTCCGCTGTGCTAACAGATTCACCAGCAGCTTGGGAGCAATGGCAGATGAGCAGCTAAGGTCTAAGAAAGATAAATTGCTAAGGAAGTAGTACATGGGGTTATGAAGGCAGGCGTTGAGCTGGACGAGCACGACGAGGCCGATGTTCCCCACCAAAGTGGTGGCGTAGACGAGTAGGAAGAGGCCGAACAAAGGTAGCTCCACCTCCAGACGGTTGGAGAAACCCAAGAGAACGAACTCGGTCGGTGCGGTGCAGTTTTCTTGAGGCATTTCATTACCATGCGTTTGGCTGTGTAGATGTAAGATTTGTCGGGGGATCGGTGAGTCCTGGTGGGTAAGCAACGCACAAACACGTTATGACCTTCATGAGATAGAGGTCGTGGAAATGTGAGCATCTCACCGAGTATCAGAGGGGGAAACCAGTGGCTTAGATGATGCCCACTGAAAGGAAAGCTTCGGAGAGCATCCAAAGGGAGCTTTACAGACACACTTTATATGTGGAATCCCTTCCTGTATATTCCTTTCATATACACAAAATTCTCAGGTGGGATTTTATTTAAGAGCTAGACCATAGTGTAGCCATAGAAGAAACTTTATATGATATATCACTTGAGGAAAAACACATTATTGGAGTAAAACAGTTGCTGTTTACCTGTGTGAATGGTAGAGTAGGGTGTTCAGGCACAGTTAATAATGACCTTTCTGAGGCAGCGCTGAAATTGAACACTGGGAAAAAAAACACATCTTGAAATGCTGGAACATAAGCAGATTTTTTTTTTTTTTTTGACAAAAAGACATAATTAGTTTGGAACAAACAAAAATCACAGAGTTTAAAATAAAATACTGCATCTACTTCTGGCATTTCTTAGAGGTTTATTTTCCTGAGGTTGATTAATTCTTAAGAAATTGATGAAAAGGAAAGCCACGAATATTGTTTTTAAATATTCAAACACAAGTATTTTTAAATTTTCCAAGGAATTTTCCCCAATTTTTTTTCTTTTTTTTTGGCTGAAACTGTAAATTGAATTTGAGTTAGACTCAGTCCCCTAGAAAATTAATTCTGAGTGTTAATTTTACCTTTCCAGAAAAAGCGTGTAATTTAACTTAACTTTCCAACAGTTGAGACACGTTTCTGCTGGACACATTCAAGGCAGGGCAGATGTATCTTGCTCACTTTTACATTTACAGGAAATATAAGGATTACAAAAGGACGTCTAATAAAAGAATTGCTAACACAGGTCAGTTAAATAATGCTGTAAATATCAACGCTATGTGGACAAAGGCACAGACAAACCAGAAATGTCTATGTTCCTGAAAAAAAAAAAAAAAGGATAATAATCAAAGCTGATTTATTCAGGAAAGGATTTTAGATGGTTAGAAGAGTCTGGGGGTTCGGAAAGGAGGGTTTCAGCTCCTGGCTGTGTTTCTAGGCACTCGAGGTGCAACGAATCTCACCTGTGTTTGGCTTTCCAGAGGTTGGTCTGAGCACATCATCTTCAGCTCCATCCGTAACCATCATGGAGGGGTCGGTGGGATGCATCGTATCCTGGCTACGTGCGTGGCTGTTGAGGAGAAAGGAAGCCCGGACAACCAATACAGAATCACAGAATTGCCTAGGTTGGAAGGGACCTTTCAGATCATCGAGTCCAACCATCAGCCCAACTCTGACAAAACCGACGTAAATTTACTGCCAATATTTTAGATGGTTACCCTCGAGTGAGATGAGTCCCATTTTAGACAGCTTTGTTTTTTCAACATCCTTCATTCTTGGTGCATCCTCAAATCTGAATCATTTTCTGGGGGTGACTCTTTACGCCAGAAAATGTCTTGGGTGACTCAGGTCATCACATCGGTGCCCCAGTTACGTTCCTAGAATGAGTTGACAAGTTCCACAAAATTTCAGTTGGGTTTTATTTTCAGCCAAGACCAGTTCAACAGAGACCGTGTGACGTTAACGATTTATTTTGACGCTATCACAGGCAATTTGCGAAATTTCTGGGGAAAGGAAAAAAAAGAACGTTTCAGCCCTGAAAAATCTTCCATGCTTATGCAACGCGTGGCTGTTTCTTCCTATTTTTGGCTGTTGATCACGCTCAGAAATTAAGGCATGGAAATTCTAGCAGCTGTTAACAATTCAACAGTCTCTGATGATGACCTGCAAGAGATTTCGGTTCCCAGATCAAAATTTAGGTGCAAAACATTAAAAAAAAAGAAAAAAAAGCCCAAACCAAACCAAAACCAAATCGCCTCTTTTTAAAGATATATCCATAGTTATTTTTTCTTTGGTTGCATCATAACGCAGCAACGCTTTTCCTTTAGTGCATCTGAAATTCATTCAATCAACAAGGCAACTGACTTAGAACATTTTCTACACAACTCCCTGAACGGAAGGAAGTTTTACTCGTTAGGAGACTTACCTGCTAGGGAAATATTTGCGTTTTTATTTTTTTTCCTGGATGTGGGAAATGTTCCTTTTGGGCACGGGAGACCACAATGTTCTCAAGGGAAGAGCAGAACAAACAAAATACTACTGGGGTTGTCTCAGTGTGGAAACGTTTCCGTGAAATGATGCGCTCGGAAGATATTGTAAGCTCTTTTGGAAACGCTTCTAATATTTCCTTTGATTGGAAACCCTTAAACGCTACTTTTTTTAAAGCATCAAAACAGTGCCGAAATGAGGATGGACCTCTCGGCAGAATGGAGTCCCAACCTGTGATCTGGAGTCAGGGATAAAAAAAACACTGTCACCTTGAAGCTACCACTTTTTTTGGGGAAAAAAAAAAAATAAAAAAAAAATTCAAATGCGTCTCAAAGTGACTGTGACAATTTGGGAAACGGAATTCAGTCACTCGTTAGAACTTTTGGTTATGATTATGACATCTCAAATTAAAAAGCACTGGTTCTCACTAGCTAAAGCCCCTGTGTAATACAGGAATTATACACCCAGAGGAAGATATAGAGCAGTTTAACTTGTTACCTTACTCGTATTTTAACCAGTAAATCTCCTTCATTAGCATCAAATTGTTTTTTCTTTTTTAAAAAAAAGAGCTAATCGTTGTTCTTTCATAGAAGAGTTGTGATATTAATTACAATGAATAAAATAAGAATATCCAGCAGCTATCTAGGTGGACAGAAACAACAAGAGAGCTTTCAGTTCAACCCCTCTTCTTCTGTGAGGAAACTTGGGTAACTCCTTCAACATTTTTCTTCTCCAACTAACAAGATTTATTTGCATTCCTTACCTTTTCCTTCTTTCTATCTAGTTCCTGTGTGCAATGGAAGGCGTATTTCTTTTCATAGACGAGCACTTAAGGTCTTACAGTTTTATTCCATCTGACCCTGAGCCATTCCTCCCAGTGGTGTCTCCAATAACATCTAAACGGGATGAGGACAACTTTGGACGGCATGCAGTTTTTGTTGAGCACAACACCGGACCTTAAAAAAGGCTATGAATCACAGAATGTGTTGGGTTGGAAGGGACCTTCAAAGGCCATCCAGTCCAACCCCCCTGCAGTGAGCAGGGACATCTTCAACTAGATCAGGTTGCTCAGAGCCTCATCCAGCCTGGCCTTGAATGTCTCCAGGGATGGGGCCTCCACCCTCTCTCTGGGCAACCTGGGCCAGTGTCTCACCACCCTCGTTGTAAAGAACTTCTTACGAAGGTCAGAGGAACCCTAAAAACACATGAAAATTCATCTTAATCGGTTTTAGGCATCTAAAAGTTATTAATCTAAGTTAGTTGGGTTCTTTTAGCTGTCATTGGCAAGAAATAGGCACTTCCAAAGGACAGCTCATCCCGTCATAAAATAAGTTCGTAAGGAAAAGGGCATGTATTGCTTTCTCCCTCCCTACAGTGACTATAAAATAAACCCAGATGGCTACGTTAGGCTTGCATAGCTCCATTTTATGCTGCTGAATTTAGACAAAATGGATCCAACACGCAAGGTTGTGCTTGGACCTTCTGAAACTCTGGGCAGGGGCTAAACCATGACACATGGCAGGGATGTAATGGATGCTCTGGTTTGGGGAGGGGCAGCGATGAGGGAAAGCCCATCCAGGAGAACAGGGGAAAATTACCACGTTTGGATTGTTATTCATAACTCTTCTCTTTCATTTAATATTCTTAGTATGGCGTTCGTCAGTCAAACAATTAAAAGTTACTTGCCTAAGCCTAACTTCTAAGCTGTTCCTGTAATCCACGTAGAGAAATAATCACTCAAATCCTAGAAAGTAACCAGAGCACAACCATCCTAATTTTGGCTCCTGTGGGCATTGCTTATGTGAACTCAGGAGAGGATTGGGTATCTCTTCTGATCCAGTTGTGATTTCAGGGACCAGTCGTGTGTCTAGTATTAATCAACTATCTCAGATGACCACAGACTGTACATCAGCAAAAATACATCTTGGTGGTCCGATAAGGAAGACTGCCAGCGATGTGAACTATCTTTAGATCGAATAAAGAGAACGCGGACTGGAATTTGTCTTGCCTGTGTTGGTATTGTTTCATGGGGGCCAGCAAAAACTTGAAATAACGATTATCCTCCTCCCAGATCTCACAGAAAGGTTGAGCATTTCTTGAGGCCACCAGTCCTCTGCAGCCCGTCGCTCCCTATGACCCCAGGACTTAGATGGTCTGTGGCCAGAGAGAAAATGCCACCTGTGGGAGAGTAACACAAAGCAAAAGCTCCAACTTATTCTAAAGATAAATTATTATCTAGAGAAGAATATGACTCCTCTGCTTACGTTCTGGAGTTTTAGTTCACTGTTGTTACTTGCCCTGGTTGAGCAACACAGGATTAATTTCTCTTTCAGCAATTTTACTTTTCAGTAAGGTCGCTTGTAATGCTTGGGAAAACTGCATGTTTACAAGACTCTAGTGTCCGAATTGGTGAAAATACTTACTTTATAGCCAGCCATGGTATGGGAGTTTCAAGGTCTCAGCGTTTTTGAGCTC
This sequence comes from Stercorarius parasiticus, assembly GCA_013396915.1. NCBI lineage: Eukaryota > Metazoa > Chordata > Aves > Charadriiformes > Stercorariidae > Stercorarius > Stercorarius parasiticus. Next base: position 7,458 of record VWZL01003746.1, read on the forward strand.
GCCAGGTGCGGGGATGACAAGGAACAAGACCCGGGCACTTGCCCCAAGCTGCCAACGNCTGGGTTTCCTTGTTTTTCACTGATTCCCCTTCCCGGGTGGGGAGGGGGCATTGGGTGAGAGAATAATTGTCTAACAGTAAGTTGTTGTGGGTTCCTCAAACCATGACATCACTTTTTTCCTGATGAGCTCTGTCTTCGTGAACCAAAGACCTGAGCATACTGCAACCATTGCATCACTCAACGGGATCCCTCCGGGACATCTCCAGCACTTAAGGAAAATAGATTTTGAAAGTAGATTGTGAAGACCTCCCCATTCCCAGATGAAGGTGCGTCCATCCCACCGGGAGTCAACGCCGGGTGGGGAGGAGCAGAGCCTGCCACCACCTTACTTGATCCTGTACTCAGAGCTCCTCTCAATGCCATTGTGCAGCCAGCTTTCTAGCAGCATTTGTTCCCGAGGAAAAGAAAGCATCATTTTTAATGTTAGTTTCCAAGGTAGGAATTGTATCCATAGCCTGAAATATTATAAAGATCTCTCAGAGTGTTAAATGTGTCACTGTTTTATTCTCTATCCTTACTCTGTACTTCAAAACTTGCATACAGAATGCGCATAATTGCAGTCTATGCTCATATACATGAGAGTAAAAAAAATCATTAATGAATTTTCATATAAGGAATGCTAGAAGTAAAGTCTAAAAAAAAAAATAAAATAAATGCAGTCATAGAGAGGAAAATTGCTTTGACCTGAGCTGGATTCTTTTTTTTTTATTATTTTGGAAAATAGGAGAACAAATGCTTGTGAATGTCCATGTGGCTTCTTTTCGTAAGATGCGGAGACTTGTGGACTCTCACTCCTGGAAGTTTGCACGTAGAGTGACAAATGGCATTCAGGTCAGTGCTTCACACGAGAGGTCTGTGCCCTCAGCTGGGGCAGATGCGCGATAGCCGCAATTCAGCCATTCTCTGTGGCTACAGCAGATGCAGGGTTGGTTCAGGACTCAACCATGTGTTTAATTCTTAATCTCAAACCACCAAAATCCACAGGAGTTCTAATATTGGCCTGATGAGCCCTGAAATGTGGGGTTACCGCAAAAGAAGAATTTTTTAACCGCATCAACTCGTCATACAGACCGCGGTGTTGGTCACTACAAATAATCCAACTGACACGTCTAGAATTTCCTATAGCACAGAAAATGATCAGCAGCCAAGCTTTTGGGCTCCGCAAGTTGCTGCTGATCAGTTGAACTGCTGTGACTGTCTGAAATTGCACTCTTAATTACTCTCAATACAATGCAAAAAGCTTAAAATGATATTTCTGTCATTCAGTTGTTTCAGGAAGAAGCTCCAGCATTCATTTAATACACCTACAATTAACAGTTCTCGTTTTCTGGTGCACTCTGAACAGAAATGTCAAAGCAAGACCACAATCTGAAAACGAGAGAGGTATTTTTCTTGAAGTCAACGTCTAAAGAGAAGCAAAAAGGTAATCATGAGGTGATAGCATTCTTTCCTTGGTTTCTCCCATAGACACGCTGTTATTCAAGATGCCTATAAAGTCTGACGGTCTGATTTGTCTGACCGAATATTATCCCCTACAGAGGCAGACTTCACCTGATCAATGTGTGCTCTGTACCAGCAGTGATGAGAAACCAGCACCTCTAAGAGGCAATTCATCTCGCCCCAAAGTAAGTAGACATTTTAAGTACCTTACATGAATTTTGCCTTGAAGTGCCTACTGCTTTTCTATGTCTAAATGAAGCCTTGAAGGGTTACCTCAAACATAGGTGACCACCTAGGAAGGAGGTAATGTTACAGGCAAGAGGAATTCCGTCTTCAGTGCCGGCTCCTGTGTTTCTTTCAATTTATACACAACCTCTTTCTTAATGATGGGCAAAACAAGTGTGAATCCAGCACAAGACAGGAGCGGGGCCAGAGGAGGCCACAAGGATGATCTGAGAGCTGGAGCCCCTCTGCTGGGAGGACAGGCTGAGAGAGCTGGGGGGGGTTCAGCCTGGAGAAGAGAAGGCTCTGGGGAGACCTTCCAGCCCCTTCCAGTCCCTCAAGGGGCTCCAGGAAAGCTGGGGAGGGACTCTGGAGCAGGGAGGGGAGCCATGGGACGAGGGGGAAGGGTTTTAAACTGAAAGAGGGGAGACTTAGATTAGATACTAGGAAGAAATTCTTGACTGTGAGGGTGGTGAGGCCCTGGCCCAGGTTGCCCAGAGAAGCTGTGGCTGCCCCATCCCTGGAGGGGTTCAAGGCCAGGTTGGACGGGGCTTGGAGCAACCTGAGCTGGTGGGAGGTGTCCCTGCCCAGGGCAGGGGGTGGCACTGGATGATCTTTAAGGTCCTTTCCAACCCAAACCATTCTGTGATTTTGTCAGGACATACTTACTTTCCATTAGCACCAACAGGTTCAGGGACACAGGGCAAGGTCTGTGGCTACGCTGCCACTGTCTTCTCCTTTGAATTGTTATGTATGGAATCAGCAAATAAACTCTAATGAAATTATCACCTGCTTTTTAACATAAACCACTTTTCTAAATGGATTTTTTTTTTTTTTTTTTTTTTTTTTTAGATTTGGGGGTATCTTCCTGTGAGGACTTCTCAGAACTGCTTTGGCTGACTTAAATGTCATCCTTGGAAGCCGAGTGCAATTTCTTACTCCACTATTTAAGAACAACGAGCAGGTAACCAGAATCACCCTGTTATTCCTCCTGAGCACCATGGACAGACAAATATTTCAGAAAATTGAACAACAGAACTAAGCAGGAAATATTTAAAAAAAAAGATCAGAATGAATAACAAGTTCCTTCTCTTTCGTGGAACAATCTCAGCAATGGAACAAAAGTAATCCTTCTTGGAGACTGTCATCACAGAAGTGTTAAATGCAGAACAGCAAGTTTATCAAGAGAATTGAGTTAAGCATCCAGTTCTTGCATACTAACAGAGGGCTAGCTTTCCATTAAATATAAAGCAGCATCCAATTTTCTTCTCCTACATCCCTGCAGGACGTTCCCAGCATCATTATGACTTGTTCTTCTATCCAGAGTTGTAACTTACTTCTCTTCTTTGATTTTTTCCCCTCTTAAAAGATTCAGGTTCATTAAGGGAATGGTCGGAAGAAACAAGACAACCGTTGGCGAGTTCATTCTCTTGGGAATCACAGATATTTGGGAGCTGCAGGTCATTCTCTTTGTGCTGTTCCTTCTGATCAGTGTCGCCTCGTTGGTGGGGAATCTCAGCATGATGGCGTTAATCAGACTTGACTCTCGGCTCCACACCCCCATGTACTTCTTCCTCTGCCACCTCTCTCTGGTAGACCTAGGTAATTCCTCAGCGGTTGCTCCCAAAATGCTCATGAGCTTCTTTGAAGAAAGGAAAGCCATCTCCCTGCCCGGGTGTGCGGTCCAGATGTACTTTTGTGGTGTCTGCATAATCACCGAGTGCTACCTGCTGGCTGCAATGGCCTATGACCGCTACGTGGCCATCTTAACCCTCTGCTCTATGTGGCCACCATGTCTCAAAAGGTTTGTGTCCAACTGGCTGTGGGATCCTACATAATATCTGCCGCGAGTCAAACAGTGCTTGTCAGCTCAGTGTTCAGTTTACACTTCTGTGGTCCTAATGTCATCAATCACTTCTTCTGTGACATTCCTCCGCTCCTGAAGCTTTCCTGCTCCAGTACCACTGTCAACGAACACGTGCTTTTCACCATTGCTACTTTTACTGCACTCAGCACTTTAATATTCATTGTTGTCTCTTATGGTCGTATCCTTACCACTGTCCTGAGGATCCGCTCCTCAGGGGGCAGGCAGAAAGCTTTCTCCACCTGCGCCTCGCATTTGACATCAGTCTCAGTTTTTTACGGGACTATGATCTTCATGTACCTCCGTCCCACTTCCAGCTACTCCCTGGACCAGGACAAAGTGGTGTCCATCTTCTACACCCTGGTGATTCCCATGCTGAACCCCCTAATCTACAGCCTGAGGAACATGGAGGTGAAGGATGCTCTCAAGAGACTCCTAGAAAAAGTTCTTGTTTCCTTTAGAAATCAAACCGGTAAAGAGGTGCCATAAACTAAACAAAATAAATTTGGAAATTCTTGAATTTCAGTCTCCGTTTGGCTGCTGACCGTTTAAACTAAAAGCGAGAAAGACGACAGCAATGATGAGGACCCATGTGCTCATGCATGTCATTGCTACAAGATACAGTGAGCCACTGCCTTCTTTCTTCTCTGCCAGAGTGTAGCTATACTGTCTGATTTCACCCTTAAACCCACTAATTATACTCAAAGCCTCACGTACACTCCTTTCCCACAGGCCACCCCCTCCCTTAAATACACGGTATTCTTTGTGGCACTCCATAAGGAGCTGTATTTTTCAGATTGAGAAGCATCCCTCACATTATTTAGCTCTTCTGGTAGATCTTCAAGAGGGAATGATGGGGCAAAGAGGAGATCCAGGTCCTCAAGGAGGTTCGCTAAGAATAAACCGGGGCTAATGTGTTTGAAACCAGGAACATTTCCAATTGACAGCGTAGCCCGAGCCTGCAGGAGCCAGGTTTAACATTACTAATGAGCAGTGCTGTTTTAAGATCAAATAAATGAATGCTACATATGTGCATTCCCCAGATAAGGTTCAGCAATCAGACACAGCTTGATGCAATGAGTTCTATGTGACACCTTTGGCTTAAGGTCATCAGTCAGATTTGGTAACTACAGGAGCTGGGGGTGAGCAAACAAGAAAACCATCTTGAAGGAGAGACTTTTTTATTGGTTATACTAAAGCTGACCAGAAACTTTCATAAAACAGCTCACCAATTGGATGAAATTGTGATGTTCCTAGAAGACAGTTTAGCTTTGTAAAGGTTTGCAAGAATTTTTGTTTCGCTAGTACAGAAAACCCATCTATTTAAAAAAAAAAAAAGCCCTAAACAAAACAAAAAAACAAAAAAGGCCCAACAAACAAAAAAAAATGCAAGTCCCACCTTTGGATTTAAATAGAAAATGTCATCTAAGATGATGGATCACCACTCACAAATATTTACTCATTAGCAGAATGAATGCCAGACCACACCACATCAACTGAAGCCCTTAGGAGCAGCAGAGGTCTCAAGATACTTTTGAGAGAGTCTTTCTATGCACCACACTTAAGAATAATTACCTTAGGAGACGTATATTTCACTTCTTTGATAAAGAAGTGATCAGGAACAAGTAAATGTCAATTGCCCATTTCCCTGTTAGATACACAAAATTATGGGACATGAATTTTAGCCATGTAGAAACAGAGTGGCTCCAACACACTAATGACACAATGTTCATCTTAGAAAAGATATTTTGGAGGGTGACTAGTCCCCAGCCTGATGTCAAGCTGACTGAACAGGCCATGAAAAACTCCTGCATGGGATATGCGAAACCACTGGACGTAACAAGTACACAGTGAGGAGCTGTCGAATTGACAGCACCATGGATATTAGGAAAAATTTCTTCACAGAAAGGGTTGTCAAACATCGGAACAGGCTGCCCAGGGACGTGGTGGAGTCGCCATCCCTGGAGGGATTTAAAAGCCGGGCAGACATGGTGCTGAGGGACATGGTTTAGTAATGGTTTTGGCAGTGTTGGGTTGATGGTTGGACTCTATGATCTTGAACGTCCCTTCCAACCTCGACAGTTCCATGACGGATAGACAGATTTCACCAGCAGTTAGGAGGGCACCAGAGGTGGGCAGGCTTCACAGATGGCTGAAGGGGAAGCGTGGGCACCCTTTGTGGGGCAGATCCTTACAAGGCCAGCAGTGCCTAGGAACCGTACCAGGCCCACTGCGTAAGACCTAGTTTGCCTGAGTATCAGGAATAGAAAATTCATGTAGGAATGTAGCAAAACTGGAAAGAACATGGAGAGGTCGTCACAGCGGGACAATGGTGGAGAAACCGAAGTATCATGGCTGATGAGGGAAGAGCAGGAAGAAGACTATGAGAGAAGGGAGGTGTTAAAAGGGGCTGGTGGCCTCTAAGCATGATGTTGGTCGGTTTGTTGGTCTGCCCAAGCCCTGTGCCTGACCACCACAGCCGGTCCCATCCTCTTATTAAACTTTATTCACAATGATAAGCTTTGCACTTATGACTACTTCTGCCAACAACTGGGTTTTAGAGGTTAGAAAGTCTTTTGGGACAGAGAAGCAACTACGTGCCAGGTATAAGCCGGGCAATTATTTCATCATAGTCAGCTGGGACGCCAAACTGAATGAAAACCATGTGTCCACGCAGAGACAGCAAAACATGGACACCCCAAGAAGGATGAGAGCTCCTTGTCACTTCTACTGTACATGATAGGCTGAGGACAGAAAGAAAATGGCTTTAAGGAGAGATGGAGCAGAACATCAGAGCCTAACCCTACACCCAAGAAGTTTTGTGAAGAAAAAGGAAAGGGATTTAATATTGAAGATATTCAGGGATATTTCATACCTGGGTTAGGCTGAACAGTGTTTTCTCTTGGCGTCCATGGAAGTTTAGAAGTAGAGGCCAATGTATCTGCATGGCCACTGTCAGGGAGCTGCAAGAGCCAGCTGGTCCCCAAGGGACATGGAGCAAGGAGCCAAGGGGGACCCCAGGGCAGGCAGTGCCTCAGTCCTGGGGGAGACAGACCTGCAGGAGCTGAACACAGCAGGCAGAGCCAGGGCTTGGCAACGGGATCCATTAACAGCGCCAGCAAGAAATGAACTAGGTACAGCGTCCATCCACAGTGGGCCACCAGGAGCAAAAGGAGATGAGCCAGGAACAAGGCTAGAAACAAAGACAAAGTCTTGATCCAGGGTCCATCCAGGAGGCAGAAACACAACCAGACACATCTACAACGTAGCCAAGGAAATGCTGATGGCCCTAGGCTGAGCTTAAATGGGGCTGCTGGGCCATGGGCAGGGGCATGTGTGTGGAGTGGCCCAGGTGAGGGTCATCAGGACCATTAAGTCCTATTACTGCCCTCAAGGCCCTGGCAGCTTCTAGGTGGAGTCACGAAGCAACAGCAGGAAGTCTGAGTTTTGGCGATGAATTAGCAGAATAATACCGGTGAAAGGGTGAATCTCTGTAAGAGGAGTGATTCTTTTGCAGAAGTTGAGGAACTCATCCCTGGAGGGGTTCAAGGCCAGGCTGGACGGGGCTTTGAGCAGCCTGGTCTGGTGGGAGGTGTCCCTGCCCAGGACAGGGGGTTGTAATTAGCCAATCTTTAAGGTCGCTTCCAACTCTATGATTCTATGAACTCACTAAGACTCCACTGACAAAGGCTGTCCTATGCCATTTAGCCCCTACTTTTGCTTTCCAAATTAAAAGAACTGAACACAAACCTGACTTTCTGAATCAGCTGAAATACCCGCTTTACCTGATAGTAAATTTTCAAGAATCCACGGCTTCCCAAGTAGAGGAAATATAGCTTCCAATATATCAAGACACAAAGTACTTAAAGGGTGGCTACAAAGAGGACCAAGGCCCTCTCTTCATAAGGAGCCATATGGAGAAGACAAGGGGCAATAGGTACAGGCTGCACCAGGAGAGACTTCATCTCAACCTAAGACAGAAATTTTTTACAATAACAATTGTTCACTGGAACAACCTCCCCAGGGACATGGTGGAGTCCCCGTCACTGGAGAATTTCAAGATGCAGTTGGACAGGGTGTGAGGTAATCTCATCTAGGTTCCCTTTCCCACCAAAGGTTGGACCGGATGGTCTTCTGAGGTACCTTCCCACCTGGGCTGTTCTGTGATGATTCTATGAAGTGCCACCAAAATAATAAACTCTACTCCATGTGCGTGTGTGTATGTACGTATGCGCAGTCTGAAGGGAATGATAGTTACACGCTAGCATTTAGTCTCCTCGTTCTCAGTGTTTACGTTGGCTCTATGGATTGCACTGCGTCTACTAAACAGCTCATCTCTCGTATTGTATGTGCATAAATATTGAAGAGAGTAAAAAAGACTTTCAATGGAAAACAGCCCACTTGGAGGGAACAAGGTGTCTTAGCAAAATATCATTAGATTTACTCAGCTGCTTTCCGCAGTAGCAGTCTTGGGTTCGAAGTTTTGAAAGTCCTTGTTTCCAAATTTATCACGCTCCAAGGAAGGTGGGCATGACAGATCTGTGCATCTTTGCACGTAACTTTTGGGCAACCTGATCTCGTGGGAGGTGTAGCTGCCCATGGCAGGTGGGGTAGACTAGATGGCCTTTAAGGGTCCCTTCCAACCCAAACCATCCTGTGATTCTGCGATTCTATCATTTGTACACAGAATTTAAAAAAAATACAGACGAAAGGGTGGAGAGAACGGCACTGAAACGCTGAATGCGAACTTTTTTTGATCCCCAAATTCTTGGGAATTTTAAAGCCAGAACTGTAGCCCAACACGATTTTCACAACTAGATAGTGGTTTTCAAGGAGAAAAATAAATCATTCACGCTCGCTGTCATGTTGCACATTTCCATATCTGACAGCACCATCCAAAAAAAAGATAGGAAAATCTGCCCTGGTTGCGTTGGAAACAATAAAACCCCCACACATTAATAATATATTTGAATTTTGCTTAAGAAAAAACCCCTTTTTTTTTCCCTTAAGAAATGCCTTCTCCACAGCAAATATGGAGAAGTGAGAAAGTAGGCTAATATTTACAACTTCACCGTATTCTTGTGCACTGGTTCTACATTTTGGCTAACATACACTTTGCAAGAATACAAGGTATTCCTTTGCGAAATGAATTATGGCAGTGATTGTCGGAGTGGCTCGGGAGGCATATTAAGCCATCTACAACTGGCCTATATGGTTATATTAAGACTATACGTCTTTGTTGAGGTTTCAATTGAAGTTCAATAGCGATAAGCATATGAAATTTTTTTGAAGGCCCGTCAAGAATTTCAGGAATCCTTCATCTTTAGGAATACATACATGAAAATGGGCCATTTTCATCCTTCACTGGTTATGAGAGATCTGCGTATAGGTGATATCTGATTTTCAGTGGCAAATGTGAAGTGGATATGCGCTGCTGATGATTAGTATGGGGATTTCATTGATACAGGGGATTTTTCTTCACTTTATTTGGACTCCCCTGTGTTTTATTCATTTACAAGGATAGCTTTATACAATTAGAGGGCAACTTATTCCAGAAATTCAGCTTCCCTTACCACCATCCCGGTGCAAAAGAGCACGTCAGAGAAGACTGTATTTGTAGAGATGCGAGTGAGCAACTGCAGGGAAAGACCAGAGATTCTCCTGAAGCAGCACTATTTAAAAAGATCACCAAACAGAGCTTGCCAACATTCTTCTGCCTGTTCCAGCTGGCCGCTCGGTGTGTGCACTCCCACGTTGCTGTTCCAACAGGGCAGCCCCGCTGGTAGGAATATGAGACTAGCTCGGCGGTGAGAGAGGAGTCAGCCCAGGGGTATCGATTTCTGACGGCAGCCAAAAATAGACGTTCAGAGAAAGAGTATCAGAAACCGGACGAGTATATTATGATCCTTCCCTGTTCGATTTTTTTCCAGTTCTGGCAAAGAAAATCACAGCTGTGGGACAGAACTCCCTCTTTCTAGTGTTGTAGGCTGTTGGGCACAAGAAAAAAAAAAAAAAAGAACACGTCTTGGTTTTGAGGAACACTTATGGATGAGCACCTAGCTCCAGGAGGGAGTTACAGCTGATGATCTCTCCTCAGAGGTGAGCACACCTCTTTATTCTGGCTGAAGATGCTCATACTCCTAAGGGAAGCAGGTCCGAAGTGAAGTCTTACTTCCCCTCAGGCCTCCAAAAGTTTGGTTATAGAATCATAGAACGGTTTGGGTTGGAAGGGACCTTAAAGATCATCTAGTTCCAACCCCCTGCCCTGGGCAGGGACACCTCCCACCAGACCAGGTTGCTCCAAGCCCCGTCCAACCTGGCCTTGAACCCCTCCAGGGATGGGGCAGCCACAGCTTCTCTGGGCGACCTCTGGTTGAACCTTTGGCACACCTCATCCAGCACTGAAACCTCATTAAAAATGTGTCATGACACAAACCCGGTCACTGAGTCCTAACTTTTGCGGCTCAAGCAGCTGAAACCCCGTATTTGCCGAATCCAGTGCAGTTCCCTCTTCTTGAGGTGTCCGTCTTGGGTCCAGGCAGATGGGAAAGAGATAAATACGGGGGGCGAGGAGAAATTATCCAGGCTATCCATTCCACCACTGCCTTCCCAGCCCTTGGTAAGTCATTTCACCCAATATAGGTATTTATCCATCTCTTTCCAAACAGAGAGATCAATTGCTCTCTGGAAATGCTGATTCCTCTGAGCTGAATATGGAGGAAGCGTTGTTTCCCTTGCGCTCTGAAAATGGCTATTTGCCGCTGTGAACTATACAGAAAGTTGGTGGCTTAGACCTAGGTAACTAATTTTTGGACATCTGAGGACATGAGATGTATCAGATTCTGCATCTCCTGATGTCTTCAGACTGAAATTGGAGTATTGGTGTGTTTCACCCTCACAGAAGTCATTTGGCTCAAAATAGAAATAACTGGACAAAATTCCCTGTTTAGACAACCCCGCTCAAAATCCCCCAAGTCCATTAAAATATTTGGTCTCTGAAGATCTGAAGTGTAACGTACGGTTCACCGAGTCTCGAGCACGCATTTTATTTTACCAAAACTACGATTGCTTATGAATTAAATACTTAAAATGATATTTGGGCTTGTGCATACAAGAAGTAATTGCAATGCTACCTCTGGGACCGCTTCCCCTGGGCATTTAAAATTGCTCATGCTGCCTCAAAAGGGAAATTTTTAAACGTGATTTCAGTTCTTCCACTCCTTTGCTATCACTTCGAATGAGTTAAATCTTTGTAAAGGACTAAGCCGCTTGGCATTTATTTCTTACCCGCAAATATCTAACATTCCTGGAGACCGGGCAAGGGGTGTCTGCACTTCTCTTGCGTGTATTTTGCTGTCAGTGTTCCTGTTGCTGGATGAGTTTCAACCTTCTTGCAGATTGGACATTTTCAGGTACAGAAAAAAGCCATGCTTTCATTTTACAAATCTCGAACAGAGATATGTTGGGATGATTTCAAGGTATTTTAGTCTATATAAGAATTTATGTAGGTCCAAGGCATGTTCGTCACTGCTGATAGGTATGCCATGCTAAGATAATGGTTTATCTAAGAAGCCTCTTCTAACCTTGAGCAAAGCACTTACTTACCTTATTGTTGTCTACTTTTTCTCATCTCTAAAATACAACTGACTCTCATCCTTCCAATCGTTTTGAAGTCAAAAGATGTGAAGTTCAGAGCCCCTGCTATCTACTAACGTCAATAATACAAGGAGATGATTTTCGGGAGTGAGTGATCTAGAAGCACAGATCTCAAGTCCATGGAACTTCTCATGAGCCACTTGGTCTCAGATACTCCAAAGTATTTAGAAAACTAAATCCTAGAGGGAATCCCACTCTAGTTATTTATACCATAGCTAGCGGCAATTTCCCTTCTCGCTCCCAGTTTTCAGATCCTGAAGGATGCTTTTTAATGTGGTATGATATTCATCAAAAACATTACCACAACTGGTTTATTGAAGGCAAAATTTAATCATTCTTTGCCTACGCAGTGTAGTTATGTAAATTATAAATGCCTGAACAGAATCAGAAGTTGAACGTAGCTGTTTTTGTTGGCACAGGCTTTAAAATGATTGTGCGTGTATGTGCTTAAACGAGAGAAAGTCTCAAGTTCTACACCTTAAGATTCTGAATTTCGTATTATTTAGGTTCTTACAATTGACATCATAATTGATAGCGTCCACCTAGTCTAGAGAGTTCGGTCTTGAATAAGAATTGGATTAATCTCATTATACATCAGAGACCACAGAATCACAGAATAGTAGGGGTTGGAAGGGACAGGGAGGGACTCTTGATCAGGGAATGGAGTGATACGATGAGGGGAAACAGTTTTACACTGGAAGAGGGGAGATTTAGGTTCGATATTAGGAAGAAATTCTTGGCTGTGCGGGTGGTGAGCCCCTGGCCCAGGTTGCCCAGAGAAGCTGTGGCTGCCCCATCCCTGGAGGGGTTCAAGGCCAGGTTGGACGGGGCTTGGAGCAACCTGGGCTGGTGGGAGGTGTCCCTGCCCAGGGCAGGGGGTGGCACTGGGTGGGCTTTAAGGTCCCTTCCAACCCAAACCATTCTGTGATTCTATGATTCTATGAGATCATCTAGTCCAGCCCCTATCTAGTCTGGTGGGATCAGACCCATCTCACCAAAATTTAAGGTGTTTCCATGTGAGCTGATTGCCACATTTGCAGAGGTGCCAGTGACACGCTGGTTGATACAGTTGACACAAGTCTTCTGCAGCTCTTTTGTCATATGTGCATGTCCCATACAGATGTCTCGGATACCATAGTGTACCTAAAATGGCAAGACGTGCGGATGCTTCAGCACTGTAATCCTTCCTTTCAAGTCAGGAGGGACGCACCGGCCTTTGCTGACTAGGAGATGGGCGCTGAGCAGCCTGGGCTCCCTGGGCTGCGGTGGAGACAGAGTCCTCCAGCTGTATTGACTGGGGTGATGGCTCAGCCATCTCCCCTACCTGAGACACTAATCTTGGGCTGAGGCAAAACTGCCTCCTTGAATTGAGTTTTTTAGGATTATTTCTTCACCTCCCTTCCAGAACAGTTTCTGTTTTGGAGAGATGCTTCATTTTGCAGTACTTTTGCTTGACAGCATAATTGCTAATTCGGGCTGAGAGAATCTGCTTGGTCTTAAAAACACAGGATAGGATTCAGGTTCAGGTTAAGGCATCAGATTTAGGCATCCACATGTAAGCATTTATATGTAAGTTATACAGCTATATTTCTGTCATGAGTGAGGAATAAACCAGGTGTCAAGACTAAGTCCGGAAGGCTGCTCAGGTTCTCACAACAGCTGAGAAGTTGAGATAGCTAAAGTTATCACCTCCTAGCCGGTCATCCAAATCGCCTTTTAGAGTCCATTGACTGTATCAATTAGGCATCCAAATAATTTATTCAGCTGTGGTCATAGCAGCCAAGTCACGCGTAGGGTTGAGACATCTTCGTGTGACCTGTCATTTGTCCAATTTTCATTCCAGAGCCCTCCAACATCCCTGCATCAAATGTGACGGCCGCTTTCAGATGTCTCCGATGATACCCTACAGCATATCAAGTGACATATATTAGTGTCTCCCACTGCATTATTAACGTGGGCGCTCTGCAACTCTCCTTTCACCGCACGAAGACTGAGGATCCAGCAACCGCGACCATAGACTACTCTGAAACTTTCTTGTCATAGTAAAGACTTAAAACATCTTAGACAATGCCGCGTAAAGACGGAACATGAACAGTAGGAGCTTTAGTGATGAGAATGCCATGAGATCCTAGATATACGTTAAGGTGGTTGGACACGCTTAATTTGTTAGATGTGGTCTGTGTGCTGGATTTTGGCTTTATCGCAGGAAAAGGAGACAGGTCTATGGATATTTGTCCAAAAGAGTAGCGCTGTTTCATAATAAGAGTGAAGGATTGTTTCACTCCGAAGTCTGTTTCTTTCTTCCCCTGTTAAGAAAGGATATTGAGAACTGGGATTTTAACACATAATCTTTCGATCTAACGTTGAATTTTGATTTTCTAAAGAGGATAGTAACTCTGTTGGGCATTAAAATGTGTATAAATTAGGCATTCTGCTGTTAAATCCATGTAATTAGACCACAACCAACGGGAACACGGATTCGGCTAAATGTACCACTAGAAAACTTTCTCAACATTTTCTCATTTCTCTGGTCACCATAATAGACAATATACAATGGATGGTATGTTGTGTCTGCTACGTTGTTTTCCACAGCAGATTCCTTCCCCTTCAGAGAGAAATACAAGCTCTTGCTACGCTTATCTTGCAACAGATTTGAGTTGACTTTGTTACTATTTCTTATCTTGACAGTTAAACCGCTGGAATAATAATGGCCAGGGAAAACCAAAGCGTAGTGACAGAATTCATCTTTCAAGGCCTTTCCTCCCAGCCACAGACACAGACTGTTCTTTTCATAGTGTTCCTGATTTTTTATCTGTTCACATTGGTTGGGAACATCATGATCATTACAGTGATCAGAGCTGATTGCCAGTTGCACTTACCCATGTACTTTTTCCTTGCCAACCTGTCGTTCTTAGACATCTGCTACATCTCCAGCAACGTCCCCCAGATGCTGGTGAACCTCTTGACCAAGAAGAGGACTATCTCCTTCTCTGGATGTGCCGCTCAGATGTATTTCGCTCTGGCTTTTGGCATGACAGAGTGTGTCCTGCTTGGGGTCATGGCTTATGATCGGTATATCGCAATATGTCACCCCTTGCTCTACACCACTGTCATGAGCAGGAAGCTTTGCACCCACATGGTGGTGGCCTCCTGGACCAACAGCCTGCTGAGCTCCATGGTCATCAACAGCCTCACCTTGCGGCTGCCCTTCTGCGGGCCTGACATCTTGAACCATTACTTCTGCGAAGTGCGAGCAGTGCTGGCCTTGGCCTGCGCCGACACTGCCCTCATAGAGTTGGTCATCTTCATCTTCAGCATCCTCATAGTCTTCATCCCCTTTCTTCTGATCATGACCTCCTACGCCTATATCCTTTCTGCCATCTTGAAGATTCAGTCTGCACATGTGCAATCCAAGGCCTTCTCCACCTGTGGATCCCACCTGGCGGCGGTAGCTGTATTCTATGGGACAGCCATCTGCACGTACATGAATCCAAAGTCAAGGCTTCCACAGGACAGGGACAAAGTGTTTGCAGTGTTTTACACCACTGTCGCCCCGATGCTGAACCCCCTCATCTACAGCCTTAGGAACAAGGACATGAAGCGTGCCCTGAGAAGGGCAATGAAAAGACCCAAATCCCTGTTTATTTAAAGGCTTTACAGGGATTGGTAGTGTTGCATTTAGTTCTGTGAGTTGAAAAAATACTCAGGTGTAATTATTTCTCTACCCGCAATTGTCCTAGACTTATTTTACAAAGACTGAGATGAAATCGTAAATGTGCTAATTCAATAGCACCTAAACAAAAAGACCTTTTGTGCAAATACCTTTCTAAATAACATTTGGGATTTGGCTTAAAACCCAGAGGCTAAAAAAAGACATTGGGACTTCAGCCTGCCTCACTCTGGCAATTCATTTAAAATAGAAGCGGAAAATGCCAATAGCATCAGGACAGGAAAGAAAAAAGGAAGAAAAAAGAAAAAATAGTTAAAGAACTGTGAGAAAAATTCAGCGCTTTATCTAAAGCTTAAAATGAATTTTGCTTCTGAAGGGTTTCGTAATTCACTTTGGAGCGTACAGACACTTCCTGGTTGCAAGCGTGAGCTGCTACTGGGATTTCTCTTCAGACCTGAAGATTTCTCAACCTCTGTTATGTTGCTTAGCCCACAAAAGTTCCATCTTCTCCAATAAAGGGTGCGGTTCTTTGCGACTAATACTCATCCCCTTGCGCTGTGAGCATTTTCTCATCTCTGTTTCCATCACCCTCTGTGCTTCCTCTGTGACTGATTTCTGCCCCTCTTAATTCCTGCTGCATTTCAGTCCAGCTCTGGCTCCTCGTGGGCCAAGATCCTTCGATTTTATTTTGTCTTGTGGATGGGGACAGCTGACAGGAGCTTGTTTTGATTTCTGATTTGAGTAGGGCATTATCAGACATGAATATCGGAGAGGGGTTTTCTTTCTGTAACTCAAAGACAGATCCTTAGGTTTTAAGTAACCCAGGCAAGATGAAGAGTATTCCAGACCTCCTGAACTTACTGGCAATTAAAGTAACCTTTTTAAAGATGTGCTTTGTGCTCACCTTCATGCAACACAGGTGGTTTTGCTCCCCACCCACTGGCTTTCTCAGACATGGATGACTCTGCATCCTCCGTTCCGTGGTGTGGGTTTATTTGTTACTCAGTGACATTATAGCCAACATCTGGATGCTGTTGGATGCCACCGTAATTCCAGTTTCATATCGGAATCCCCCACTGACTACAGAGGGAGAACGCCTCTCCACAGACTGATTGACCTTCCTTATGTAGACATGTTTTGATGACTAAAGTTGATGGAAAAATTCAATTCAAGCCTGGAGAAACCCACAGAAAGTCCTTCCCCAGTGGACTTCAAAGTCTAAATAAACCCAAGTATGAAAAGAAAGCAAGAACAGATCCCTGTGACGTCTAAGACATGTACAGCCAAAGCAGATAGAGCATCTTTAAGGACAAAATTTTGTCTTTCCCCTTTAATTTTGTGGTCCAAACTGTTCTGTTCTAAGAAATACCCTCCAGCCTTGTCTCTTTTTCCTTCTGCCTGTCAAATAACCATCACCAGAAGCACCTGAGGAAGGTGTCAGGAAAACTAGATCAAGCGTATGGAAAGTTATAACAATACACGGTGCGACACAGATGACTTTCTGGTCTCTGACGATGAGAGTCATCTCACATGTTTTTAAAAATATGTAGTTAAGCATCTAAGTCTAAGCTAGCTCGCAAGGCTCTGAGGTGGTTTGTTGGGATTTCTCTTCAGACCTGATGATTTCTCAACCGCGGTTATGTTGGTTAGCCAACAAAAGTTCCATCTTCTCCAAGAAAGGGTGCAGGCTCTGAGGTGGTTTATTGGGCGCCTTGTACCACGAGCAGAGAAACTCACCCCATGCTGTGGTAAGGGTCTAAGAAAGTACAGGTGAATTATCTGTAACTGAGGGAAGAAGAATCACATTCATGAAGTCAGAGAGCTAGGCATAAGTTTGCTTGATATCAAGCAGCAGTGCAAAAAGTCCCTTAGCCTGGCTGAAGCGGAGGTGGAAAGGCTTCAGAAGGGTATGGAGAGGACACGTCAGTGGAGAGGGCAAGGCAAAGCCCCAGCTGGTTTCACGGAATCATGGAATCACAGAATTTTTCAGAGTCGGAAGGGACCTCTAGAGATCATCTAGTCCAACTCCCCTGCTAAAGCAGGATTGCCCAGAGCACATTACTCAGGACTGCATCCAGGCGGGTCTTGAAAGTCTCCAGAGAAGGGGACTCCACAACCTCCCTGGGCAGCCTGTTCCAGTGCTCTGTCACCCTCACCGTAAAGAAGTTTTTTCTCATATTTGATCGGAACTTCCTGTGTTCCAGCTTGTGCCCGTTACCCCTCATCCTGTTACCGGGAACCACTGAAAAGAGTCTGGCTCCATTCTCCTTAAACCCACCCTTTAGACACTTGTAAACATTAATAAGGTCTCCCCTCAGCCTTCTCTTCTCCAGGCTAAAGAGTCCCAGCTCTCTCAGCCTTTCCTCGTAAGGGAGATGCTCCAGTCCCTC
>VWZL01003746.1:24860-52585 GCA_013396915.1 Stercorarius parasiticus
CTCGTCCAGGTCATTGATGAATACGTTAAGCAATACTGGTCCAAGGATTGACCCCTGGGGGACACCACTGGTTACAGGCCTCCAACTTGACCCTGCTCCACTGATCACAACCCTCTGAGTCCTGCCACACAGCCAGCTCTCAATCCACCTCACCGTCCCCTCGTCTAGTCCACCCTTCCTCAGTTTCCTGAGGAGGATGTTATAAGAGACAGTGTCAAAAGCCTTGCTGAAGGCAAGGGAGGTGACATCTGCTGCTCTGCCCTCATCCAGCCAACCAGTTATAACCAGTTTGCCAGATGCAGGTCTGGAATGGATACCTCATTGGTTCCTGAACTGCAGGGCTTTTGTCATTCACAGCCAGCGTTAGACTGAGGGAAAGCTGTCCAAATTCTACGGGCGTAATAAAGAAAGGCGTACCAAATCCGAACTGCTGCCAGGACAATACACCGTCTGGCCGATTCCTGGGTGAGTGGAAGACTAAGAAGGCAATTCTCACCTTAAGATCTCTTTGTTTTTATTTTTGTTTTCCAGAAAAGAGAGGTAATGAAATCGATGTGCTTGAATAAATGTAAAATACAAAGAAGCTGTTAGAGGTCTCTGCGGTCTGGTGTGTGTTTTGTGTTTCTGCCTCTCTGCCTGTCCAGGAAAACTGGCTTTTAGACACCTGTTTTAACGTTATTCTAAACAGTTGGTTTTTAGACTACCAGAGTTAGGCAGGATGAATTTCAGCTTTTATAGCTGCAAGCTGTAGCCTTCCAAGTATGCAAACAGTCTCTCCCCACCCCACCCGGCATGACTGAGGTTTAGCAACACACCTAAAAATAACGGTCGTCCCAGATGACAGAGAAATTTGTAATTATAATTCTGTGGCGCGCATTCTTTCTTTAATGTTTGCCAATGCAAACCAAACAACCTTATTAGGCAGGATTTGTGCTGACGTGGTTTCCTCTGCAAGCGGGCAGAAAGTGGAGTCCCAGCAGAAAGGAAAGGAAGATTGTTTTGAGCAAGGTTGGTGCTTCTTGTCCCTGCCTAAGGAAGATGGCAGCAGCGACTAGAAAGGTATTTTGAGGGCGATCGGTGCATCCTGACCCTGTGGAAGATTCAATTAGTGAACAAATGTCACTCATTAGCCAGTATCCTACACACCAGAAGTGTGCTTGCACCCATCCTGCGCAGGGAAGGACCAAACTAAGTGACGGCTTCAGCCCTGGCTCTTTATGTTGCCATCAAGCAGCAATATCTGGAGGTGGCATTCGTGGGTCTGAGCCCAGAAACCCACCCCAGAGAGACAGATCTGGGCTCTCCTGTGGCTCACAGCAGGGCACATGGCCCCACGGCTCTTGCCTTCCTAGCAAGGGCAGGGAAAGGAGGAAGCTTAATTCGTGTTGGATCTTCAACGACAACCTTACTCTTACGCCGTGTAAGATATAAAACATAAAACACATAAAACACAAACTCCTTGCTTGGGTTTTTGGGCAGATCGCCGTCCCCTGGGGGAAGGTGACATGCCAGATGTCTACCCCTGCTGCTATCTGCCACCTCTGAGGGTGGCCGGGGGAAAGGTTAGGGTCTGACATCTGGCACAGGTCCTTGCTGGGGTAGGATGTGTTGCCACTTTGGTGAACAACTCACTCTTCACAGCCCCAGCAGAGGTGCGCTATGCTGACAGATATTCCTGCTGCTCAGCACCATCCCAGACCAAGACTCTCCGGCACCCACCAGGAGCATTGGTTCGCCTTGAATTACATCAGCTGAGCAAGCCCAGAATGGAGTTTGGACCTGGTGGACTATGTACTGGAGAGGTCTACACCTCCTGCAGAGTCTCTTGGGATAGGGTAAGTGAGCTCTTGGGTAGATGAAGCTTTTAGCAGGTAAATACAAAGATAAAGGCAAAGATATTTAGTGCAGAGTAAGCCAGAAAAGGGGAAATGTAGCCAGAGACAGACACCAGCCTTTTCCTAGACCAGCCCAAGCTCCTACCACACCTAAAGGACTCTTTGCTTTTTTAAAAATACTCTTCCCACCAGCGTGAAAGATAGGGAAGATAAGGCAAAGATAAAATATCTCATTAGTGAAGCCAAACAAATGCATATGAACTGTACACGTAGAGGGAACAGGCGATTTCTTAGGTCTTAAGACTAAATAGGAGGCCTTGTTTAGCAGAAGGTGGAGGCAATAGTCATAGCATGACCCACTGGAAGCCTCTCAGCAGGCCTGAACTCCAACATGAGCTAAGTCATTCAATCTATTTCCATCACAAATTACACATCTCCCCTTCCCAAAAGAAGGAATCCCCTGGGGGCCAGCCACCCAGGAGTCATCAGCTTAACAAGCCCTTCTGGGTGTGGTGAAGAAACCTCTAATGATCTTGTAACCTTCTTAGAAAGCTCATAGTAAAGCTTCCTCATTCTTCCTAACGAGCCCCTGGGGGACAACTTCACAGACACTGAGGAGAAGGAAACTTTCCTCTTTGTTAAAAGCAATGAGAACTTCTAAAGCAGTTTAGTTTCTTACAACTACTCCACACCCTGAAGTTGGTGGTTGGAGAGTTTATGGGTTGGCATGCACCTTTCCAGTCCTCCACTCAGTTGGTACAGAAGTTACCATTGGAGTTTGAAGGATAACAGATCTGTGCATCCCACCACCAGCAGCTGAGAGAGCAGCTGCCCCTGGCCAACAACTTCTGGTTGGCAAAAGTTACTCAGCACCTTGCAACAAGTGCTTGGGATATCACAACGGGGTCCATCAACAGCCACAGCCATGGCAGATGATGAACCAGGCTCAGGTTTCATCCAGGGGGTCCAGGCAGAAGCAAAAGGAGATATGGCTGGAGACGAGCTACAATGTACGTACATTTGCCCATCCAGGAATAAAACTATCTACAGCACAGGTCCAAGGTCCATCTAGGAGACAGATGCAGCCAGAAACACCTGTGCAGGGAAGGCCTGAAGGCCCCCTAAAGTTGAGGGTCCTAGTCCATGGGAGGGGGTTGAGTGTGCATGTGGCTGGGCAAGAAAAGACCAGCTGAGGCTGATCAGGGCCATTACAACCTATTATAATCATAGAATCATCTAGGTTGGAAGGGACCTTTAAGATCATCAAGTCCAACCATTAACCTAACACTGCCAAAACCACCATTAAACCATGTCCCTCAGCACCAACACCACGTCTGCCCGGCTTTAAATCCCTCCAGGGATGGTGGCTCCACCACTTCCCTGGGCAGCCTGCTCCAATGTTTAACCCTTTCGGTGAAGAAACTTTTCCTAATATCCATCCTAAACCTCCCCTGGCACAACTGGAGTCCATTTCTTCTTGTCCTATTGCTTGTTACTTGCGAGAAGAGACTGAGACCCACCTCGCTACAACCTATCGTTGCCATCATGGTCCTGACCCACACGAACAACCCCAGTTCATGGATGCTAACTGCGCTGGTGGTTCTCAGTTGCTTTCTGCTGCCTGAGGGGCTGAAGTCTGCGAGGTGGTGTCCTCCATAACCTGATCTATCAGTATAAGCATGGCTTGATCTGCAGCCATCCAAGGCTCATCCCGACACTTACCCTCCATCTCCTTCCCCTGCAGAAGCCAAAGCACAGTCCTATCTGCTGCTGCGTTGCAGGCTTGCATCTCCCTGAGACCTGATGCTGCTTGAAAACAACTGACTTTGATAGGGTATTGAATAACATTAATATGTTAAAAATGCTAAATGTTGTGAAAAATGCTATCAATCCTAGTGAATTCACTGTTGACGCAGGCCAACTTCTTGCCAAGCCTGGAGGAGTTCATAACCTCTCACTTCAGACTGGGGAAGGGGACGTTAGCGTCTTATTTCTCCTAGAGAACCTCTTGGGATGGAGCGCTTGCCTGAATCACCGGTGGGGTGGCGTGTGGCGTGAGGTCCTCGATGCGACCCGGAGCAAGCCCATGTGAGCACGGGGAGAGTCAAGAAACACCAAGCCCAAGGCAGGGGTCTGCACCCTGAGGTGCTCTTGGGGGAGTCACGCGTAAGGAGAGGCTGAGCAATAGGACGGCTGATGAAATTCAGAATATCTATATATAAAGCAACGCACAGGGGGCAATAAGAAGCGTGAACGGCAGCTCAGGGCCCCAGGTTTTGTACTCCCTCACTCTTTCATATCCTGTGCTGCACTAAGCAAATGGAAAAAGTGCCTCTGGCTTTTAATATGATATAGAGAAGAAAACTTACTTTAAGGAAAGGCTCAAAAAATGAATTTGAGCAGCTCATTTATCTCTTTATAAATACAGGATACAGCTCTTTGTATATACAGAAAAGTATATCCACTTCAAGGGTATGAAGTTGTACAGTTACCGTCCTGGAGGCCAGTGGTGGTCAACAAATAAGTCAGTGCAACATTTTATGATTCAGCCTAGAAATAGTCAGATATATAACATACATTTGTTCAGAGTTAACGAAGTTTTATGTTTTATCATGGCTTTTAAAGTATTCTTCATTTAGTACCGCACATTAAAATTCACGCTCGCTGAGAATATGCACCAAGCACTCTGGAAATGTGGTTTGCAGTCAGACTGTTTAACAAAAATGGAAAAAAGAAACGAATAGTTCTGGTTAACCAAAAAAGAGCGATGGTTCTAAGTAGCTGCAAATATTTTGACGGGAATTCCAGCTACTACACCCTCAGCAAGGTCCCAGATGATACAGAACTGGGAGAAGTGGCGGGTACACCAAATGGTTGTGCTGCCCTTCAGAGAGACCTGGAAAGGCTGGAGAAAGGGGTCAAGAGGAACCTCATGGAGTTCAACAAAGGGAAATGCCAAGGAGGAATAACCCTAGGCACCAGGAAAGGCTGGAGTGTGACCGGCTGGGAAGCATCTGGTCAGAGAAGGACCTGGGTGTCCAGTGGGACACCAGGCTGACCATGAGCTGGGTGTCCAGTAGGACACCAGGCTGACCTTGGGCCAGCCCTTTTGGCAAAGGAGGTCAAAAGCCTCCTGGGCTGCGTTAGGAAAAGCATTGCCAGCAGGTCAAGTCAGGGAGACCACAGCTGGGGTGCTGCGTCCAGGTCGCAGCTTCTCAATGCAAGACAAGGACATGCTGGAACAGGAGCAGGGAAGGGGATTAAGGGACTAGAACATCTCATACCAGGAGTGAGCTCAGACAGTTCAGCCTGGAGAAGGGAAGGCTCAGGGGGGAACTTCTCAGTGAGTGTAAATATCTGTTGCGGGGGGAATAAAGAGAACAGAACTAAACTCTTCTGAGTGGTGCCCTGCGAGAAGACAAATAGACAAATTGAAATACAGGAAACTCCATTTAAACATAAGAAACACTATTCCTGTAAAGGTGATCAAGCACTGGAAACCCAGAGAGGTTGTGGGGTCTCCATCCTTAAAAATATTCAGAGTGGACACATTCCTCGGCAGCCTGTCTGGCTGCCCTGGCTTTGAGCAGGTGGTTGGACTAGGTCATCTCCAGCGGTCCCATCAAACTCTCACCATCCTGTGATTCTGTGTGAAGATCCAGGTCGTCAGCATCTCTTGCCCATGGACTTAGTTTTTACCTTGCTTTGCACAGTGGCATCATGATCACTGCATGGGAGGTAGAGTACCTGGGCAAGAACTATGTACTATAGACAAGACTGATGTAGCTATGTCAGCAGGCACAGTTTGAGACCAGACTAATTTTTCAGCCCTAACATATGAGGTACCAAATGGTTTTGGAGGCACCAGTCTCAGAGACCTACATGAAACATTCTCCTTAGAGAGAGAAAAAGAGGAAAATAACGTAACGAGATTGTCTTTCAGCAGTACATTTTCCTCCTGATGAAACTGGTTAGGGCATGCTTCACCTCCGTGTTCCTCAGGCTGTAAATCACGGGGTTCAGCATGGGAACTATAATGATGTAAAAGATGGAGGCAATTTTCTTGCTTTCCAGCGAGTTGGATGAACTGGGTTGCATGTAATTAAAAGTAGCAGACACATAGAAAATGATGACGGCCGCCAGGTGGGAGGCGCAGGTGGAGCAGGCTTTGCGCCTGCCTGCAGCAGAGTCCATCCTGGCCACGGCCACCACGATGCGGGCGTAGGAGGTGAGGATGAGCAGGTTGGTGGTCATCATGTTGAAACCCACAAACACAAACATCAAAGCCTCATTGAGACGCGTGTCAGTGGAGGTCACAACACACAGCGGTGGCACGTCACAGTAGAAGTTGTTGATGACCAGGGGACCGCAGAAGGACAGCCGGAGCAGGGCGCTTGTATGCACAATGGCATTCAGCAGCCCTGCAAGGTAGGACACAGCGACCAGGCTCCTGCAGACACCAGGAGACATAACAACCTGATAGAGCAGGGGCTTGGAGATGGCCACATAGCGGTCATAGGCCATGGCAGTCAGCAGGTAAATCTCAGCTGTGGCAAAAACAGCACAGAAATAAAACTGCGTGAGGCAGCCAGCAAAAGAAATGGCTTTGGTTTTTGATGGAAGGTCCAGCAGCATTTTGACGCTGATGGTGGAGGAGTAGCAAGCATCTATGAAGGACAAGTTACCGAGGAAAAAGTACATGGGGGTGTGAAGCTGGGGGCTGATGCTGATCAGAGCGATCAGGCCGAGGTTTCCCACTAGGGTCAGCAGGTAGGTGCCCAGGAAGAGTACGAAGAGGACGGGCTTCAGTTGTGGGTGTTCTGTGAGTCCCGAGAAGGTGAACTGGGTCACCTCGGTACAGTTCTCATCAGCCATTCTTGCATCACTGCAGAGAGAAGTGGAGAGAAGAGGGTGAAAAAAATCCTGATGCAGTTCCCACTTCATAAATACCAACGTAAAAAGTTGACATCATCATCGAAATTAAATGGCAAAGAAAAAAAAAAGTAAGAACTGCTGATTTTTTTTCTTGCAATGATGCAATGACAGTGCCATCTCTGGAAGAGACATCAGCAGTTCTTAGAAGTTTTTTTTTTCTTCTGAAGTCCTTAACAGAAAGCAGTTTGTCACAACCTCTTCTTTGACCTATGATTCCCTTCCAGTTTCAATCTCTGCACAAGGATTTCTTTGGGGCACATGAAGTGTAAATATCCTGTCCACAGTTGCAAACACGTAACCTTGTTCACACTGACGATTTTTCCTGGATTTCAAACATCTAGTTCATTTCAAATATCTTAGGGCTACAGTTAACACAAGGTCCCATCACACAGTGAAAGCATAATTTGGAATTTATCATCCTGGGGGACAGTGGGTGTTTTAGTCTAGGAACTGGTATCTTTTTATCTATCCACAGGCAAGGTGTAGTCGTTCCTTCTGGCATTGGTTCCTTGGTCGTTACAAGTAAGATCCATCTTGCTTTGGATGATCACGCATCCAATACTTGTGGTGGATCACCACACCACAGCTATAAATGAGCTGTCTAGCCTCCTGGACAACATACAAAAATGTTTTTTCTGACCTATTATGAACTATTTTGCTTGGGATAAGATGACTCACCCTCTGAGGATGACCTGTTCAGACATTGATACTTGCACTGTAGATGCTGAAAGGGAGAGGACCTCAACCCCAGCTGTCTTCCTGCAGACTGTCATGTATGCAACGTAACTCCTGGAGATTGCCACTTTCACTTTTAACATTTTGACCAAAGTTTGCCAAAGTGGGTAAATCTTAAGGCAATTTTTCCCTTCCTTACTTCCTTTCCAGTTCAGGATTTTGGTCTCTTTTGCATAGCTGAGGCGAAACTGCTCAAGCAGACATCTAAAATATGAATCATTCATTCAAAAATCAAGAACCAATTGTAGTTAAATAATATAGATTTTAGTAAACATGTCTAATCGGAAACTTCTGGGATCAATCAAGTGAGAATAACGTCAGCATTTCTACAGAATGACATATTACTTCTCTATAAAGAAGTTTTCATCGTTCAACCTTCCTCAAAGCTACCTACAATTTTATACCTTCCAAACCCTCTTTCGGTATACCAAGACATACCTTTAGCTCTCATTTTCAGAGGCTTTAGAAAGGATTTTCCAATAGAGTGCCAACATGTTCCTCCAACTCGGAGTGTGATACAATCCTCATCTTTCGCTCCCACTAATGTCTTTATTGAGACGCTCTCGATGTCATCATCAGAAAGTACGCTTGCTAAGACTGGAGTCAGACACTTCCACAGGGTGACTCTATCCGTCTGGAAAAGCTCTCAGATGTTTAAGGTCAATTATCACTTGCTTACTTCTTGCATTTAATGAGAAGGTAGACAGACAGCGTGGAGCTACACTTAGGAAGTTTGGGTGTCCAAATTGATGTTAAGATTCCCAAGAGGAGAAAGATCTGCACGTATGGCAAAGGAATGGATGATCCGGTGTATAACCAAGTGCGTATAACCACTGAAACAGCAATACTGACGAAGAATACTTAGTGGGAGCAGGTGGCCTTCGTATATTATGTGACCCTCAAGTGAAGGTCCAGAGTACGTAAGGACAACTTGACTGGGGGGAACATGACACGAGGATGGAGCAGCCGTGCCAACGAGAGAAAGTTACCCTCTTTTGCAGTTTTGTGTTGGTGTTAAATATTGCCTGCACCATCTACAGCAGCAACGGTCACGTCTTGCTACCTACAGGTACCTACAAAGCCCCATTTCTCCACGCATCCCCTGGTTGAAGCTAGGTGTGATGGACCCAGGGGTGTTTGTGCCTTTGGGTGGGAAGGGTGGCATACTAGGTTTGGGGTATTGAACCTCACCAGTCACTGAAACTCCTTCTTACAGGTTACCGTTGTCATCTTTATTCTCTCATTCATTCCTGTCTCTTCTCCTGCAGCTCCTGGGGGTGATGCAGTGAAATACACTTGAGGAGCGTGTCTGCAGACTGCCGTTTGTCCGTACATATTCTCTTTTTTGAGATGCTTGTAATTTTGATAACGGCAATCGGCCCCAAATGTTGGCACCTGAACAGGTATTTCCAACAATTATGATTTAAAACTTCCCTCAGCTCCTCACCCTGTTAATATACACTCGAGTCCTCCACAGCCTTCAGCCAGGCTCAGAACTTCAGACTCTTGTGCCATTTACCTGGATCCCAGCGATTCAGACAGACTTTCAAAACTGAATAATGATGGCGAGCAACTTTGTCACCCTTCAATTTGAAAATGGGGCATGGACAAGACAAAATGACAAACTTAGGAAAAGCTAAGCCATGTGCTAAATGCAGTGTAAAACTAAGAATCCTTATTTGTTGTGTTTATTATCTACTGCGATACTCAAATTCCTCGTCAATTCATGTGTAAAAGCGTTATTCAATGTGCATTATTTTCCTCCTCTTCTTTCGCATCTTTGCTGCATTCTTTATCACTAGGTTCTTAACAAGATCCTTAATTTTCCTACCTCACATCAGAGCTTCTGCAGTTTTTCACAGTTCTCCTCCATCCCAGTGAGACTACAGGCAGGTAGGATCATCAAGCAGGCGCTGATGGAAGATTTTGTCCCCGCACAAAATTACTTAATTGTAACGGAGACTCCCGACGACAGTCAACACCTAACCACACGGCATGACTGTGTATCAGAAATTCACCCTCCCTCCCTCGTTTCAAAGGTCTCCCGTGTTATTTGCAGACCCACACTCAGCAATTATTACGCTGAAGTCAAAAACCAAGCTCCGTCAGTCTTTTATGAAACCAAAATGATGTCCCGTGGTCATGGGGTAAGTCATCACAGCCTCTCCAGCGCACCTGAAAAAAAGAGAGTGCGATTTCCCCAAAGGGCATCCCGCAGGGATTTCGCTCTGAAGTTTACGTCCGGGGAATTTGTGAAAACATCAGAAATAATACGTGCAGAGGATAAGCGATTTTACTTACATACTTAATTTGGCAAGAAAAAAAAATAAGCACAAGACAACGCACTTTTGTAGAACGATTTGAATCGGAAGAACTTTTTCTTCCGGCGTTTCTGGAGAATAAACTACAGTGGCTTTATCAATGGGCCAGTTTAGGGAAATCAGCGTTTATCTTTGCAGTGGCCAGTTAGGTTAAATGTACTTTTGTTTGTACTGCGTTTTTTGGTTGAAGCGGTATATAGTGAAGAAAAGGCAAATCAAAATACAGTAAGCAATTTGCTGTTATATTCTCGCTTTTCTGGTTTTGTGATCGTTAGAGGGAAATACATCACGGGTGATCCATCAGCCCAGAGAGGCGAGGCGGCTGCTGCTGCACGTCCCCAGGTCCAACCAGTAGGAGGCTGAAGATGTAAGCCCAGCAGATGCGAGCACACGTACACACTGCATGCGTACACGTATGCATACAGCTCTGAGGAGTGAGTGCACGCTCCTTGGTCCCTGTGCCACGGGTCATCTGCTGAGCAGACGTGTCCCCTGGACCTCCCTGTAAGCAAGCAGCACCTGAACTCTTCCCTCAGTGCCAACGGCAGTCTGGAGGAGCCAGGCAGGTACCCCAGGCACAGATGGTGTCTGCAGGTCTTGATGGCTCCCCAAGCCCACCAGTGCTGAGATTCAGAGCCATAAGCCAAGCAGCGGAGGTAAAGAGGGCATGGATGGGGGCAGCAGCCTGCGTCACCCACAGGGACCTCTACACCGCTGCTGCTCATGGCCAAACCCATGCAGGCTGGGGTCTTCCTCAGCTAGGAAAGTCTCCTTTCATAACGCAACTAGTCGCTCTCACATCTACACTTCTGAAGTCATCCTCGCTGAGCTGGTCCATCCCTTGTTCCATACAGGCATTCACATGGGCCACATTAACGCCAACCCACTGGGCACACGTCAGCCCTCAGACCCATACTCACGGCTGATTGCTGCTCTCCTGCCCAACAGATACAACAGCAAACGTTCAAAAAGCTAGTGAGCTGTAAAAGGGAAATGCTTCCCAGGCAAGATCTCAAAACCAGAATCTTTAGCTCTACAAGGAAACTGAGCGTGGCTGCTCCTTCCCCATCCCCGTATGATATCCGCAGCAATTTTTGGGACCCTGCAGAACAGGTAACTGACCCCAGCCTACACCGAGTTTTCTGCGCACGTGTTTTGAAGTGCAGACTGTCAGCTTATCTGCACTGATGCATGTCGAGCGATTTGTCAGATGGCTTTGGAATAAATGGCTTGGGTTTTTTATGGTTTCCACTGTCATAGTTCAAGAAGCACAGGAAACCCTGCGTAAACAGCTGCTGCTCTGCTCGTAACAGGTAAATAGCCCCTGTTTGGCAGTAGAAGACTTCTGATCTTTTCACTCAGTTGATGGAAATGAAACGCGACTCCAAGTAGTCTGTACTTTTTATGGAGTAGGAACTATGGACCAGGAACGATACCTTGGGTCACCTCGCATGCCGTTGGAACTTGTGCTTAGGGAACTGAACCCCAACCTCACTATAGGTCAGGGCAAAGAAATTTGAGGGAAGCTCTGCAGCATCACAGCTACATGGGTAGCCTTACCAACTTCTTAGTGCTCGGCTTTGAGATTTAAGGGGTCTGGGATGGGCTTACATGCATTTGCTTAAGGTGGTGAAATATGCTTTAAAACAAACACACAAAAGAAAGCCCCAGAAAATCCAGACTGTATTACCCCAGGGAAAAGCTCTCTGGTCATTACAGTTGACTTTTGAACCCATTGTCAACATGACCAACAGCTGAGAACGGATGAAGCTTAAGTTACTTCCACTGGTTTAGTATTAAGAATGTGCATTTGTTACCAGTAAGATACGAGTTCCTGCAGGAAAGTCATTAGCTTACCCTTTACACCAAGACAGCAGCCAAAAAAAAGGCCATTAAGACAGACATCCTTGACATTTGGTTTTAGTAAGGAGTAGTGTGCAAACAACAAAGTCACATCAGTTATTTAGCACCGGGCACAACAGCTGGAATGACGCGGCACAGCGCTTCAACACAGCCTGAGGTCCGCCTCAAGCTGTAGGAGTTTATCACCCCAGCGCAGAGCCTTGTAGCCAAGAAGCACGCCCAGGCTTATAGCCACAAGGCACAGAGGAGTCTGCACAGCGCTCCCCCTCTCTGCTCATCCATTTCCACCTTTTTGTCAGCCGCACCTTCACTTTTTTCCCACTGGAATGAAGCACTCTGCCTAGTTAAGGATTCACACAGACCTAAAGCACCCTCCATGAGCCTTCCTCCACGCTACCAACACTGAGAAAAGCCAGGGCATGTCTGTGCAACCGTCACAAAGCCCATGACTGCAGAGCCACCCTCTGCCCCCATTGGCCAGAAAAGGAGGCTGAGAAGGCTCTCTAATGCATAGACATCAGCGGTTGACATCTCCAGTTTACGGGAGTTGATTTGCACCCTGGCAGACTGATTGTGAGACACGTGGTGCGGACGGTGGACAGATTGTGCCTGGTGGCACTGCAGGTATTGCAGTTGGATTCTCGGCACGCTGGTTGAAAACACACCCAGACTGATGACCTTAAACAATGGCAAAGGAGCCTCCCTTCCAGTCAAGCTCCCACAAAGTCGGTGCTTACGTTTTCTGCAGGAGCAATGTGGTCTATAAGAGGCACCGGTCCTAGAAGCTGCTTTAGTAGAGAAGGATGTGTATCTAAGTGCGCCTACAGTACCAATTCCCAGCATTCACGCTCTAAGATATGCATCCGACCCCTGCAGCTAAGGCTGAGGCTCTCATCTAAGCTTCCTCCGTGCTCAGTGGAGAAAACATTACCAGCTGAAGTCACCTTCTCCTGCGATGGCCTAAAACTGTGCCATCCAGTTGGCCTTCTGGAGGTGCACACCTCTCCTTCTTAACTGCAAAGGGAGCCCAGAGAAGGAGTTTTGATTCCAGCATTTAGCTTTTAGAGGGCTAAAGTTAGAGAAGATGAGTCCCAAACTGCAGCGCCTATCCAGTTGCTGGGGCTCTAGAGGATGCCAAAGACTGAGAGAGATGTTCTTGCCTTGTTAAAAGAGTTCTTACGTGGCCGATCAGTCTTCTTAGAGCACATTTAACTTCTTTGTTCCTCAGACTGTAGATTATGGGGTTTAGCAGGGGAGTGAGGATTCCATAGAGCATGGAAACTACCCTATCCTGATGAGGTGAGTAGGTGGAGGAAGGCCGTACATATGTGCAAATGGTGGTCCCGTAGAAAAGGCATACTACCGTCAAGTGAGAACCACAAGTGGAGAAAGCTTTGTGCCTGCTCTCGGAAGACTTCATGTACAGGATAGCCACCAGGATATAGATGTAGGAGATCAGAGTGACCACAAAGGCAGCACTTCCAAGGACCCCAGCAACTATGAGAAGCACCAGTTCCCTACTGTAAGTGGGTGAGCAGGAAAGGGCCAGCACAGGGGGAATATCACAGTAATATTGGTCAACTTCATTGGAATCACAAAAAGAGAGCGTAAAAATCAAAGATGAGTGCAACAGAGAATTAAAAAATCCTGCTACCCAGGTGCCAATGGCTAGGTGAGCACACAGTTTCAAACTCACGATATTCATGTACTGCAGCGGATGACATATTGCAACGTAACGGTCATACGCCATCACGGCCAAGAGAAAAATCTCCGTGCCTACAACGTCAATGAGGAAGAAGAGCTGGAGCACGCAGCCAGTGAACGAAATCGCCTTATTCTCAAGCAACAAGGCCTCCAGCATCTTCGGCACAGTGATAGTGGGACACAAGATATCCAGTAAGGACAAGTTGCCAAGGAAGAAGTACATGGGGTTGTGCAGACGAGCGTCTGTGCTCATGGCAACGAGGATTGAGATGTTGCCCGCCATGGTGGCCAAATAAATGATCAAAAACAGCACAAAGAGAAGAAAACGGACTTCTGGGGCATCAGAAAGGCCTACGAGAACAAATTCAGATACCGTTGATAGGTTGACCCTCTGCATCTTATCTTTCATTGTAGAAAAGATTGCAGAGGTGTACCTGGAAGAAAGAAGAAGTAGTAACTTAGTCAAAATTGCATCTCCCTTCTAAAGAGCGTGATTATATTTTTTTTTTGAGGGGGGTCTGTTTTGCAGTTCAAAAACATTTGCAAGTTTGCATTGCCACACTCAAAAAAAAAAAATCTAAGTTTTGCTCGCATATACCTAACATAAAAAGCAAAATATAAGTATTAAGCTTAACAGTGATTAATCAAAAAAGCTGAATTGTTGCAAGCCATCTTCTCAGACTAAAGAGCTGAAAGTTGAAGACAAAGACGCCTCCTCTGTGGTGGTCAGCTTGGTCGGACACAGCCCTGAGCAGGCGGAGGTGAAGTACACATCTCCAGAAACCCTTTCAGCATAAATTATTTAGTGGTACTAATATCACCAAAGGGGTCTAGATCTCTAGCTGAAGCTACTCCATTAAAACAATTAGGTCTTTAATGCTGTCACAGAAGAATTAAATCCCTGGTCATCAACAGGCAGGTAGTATAGCCCAGGTGCATTTGGGGTTTTTTTCAGCTTTATCCGGTGATATGTAAAAAGAGACATAATCCAGCGTCCAATTAAAGACCTCCCTCCTTTCTATAAATTTTACCCTATAGATTTCCATAACGGTATTAGCACGTTCAGGATATAGATGGATTTCTCCCCCCTTCCCCTTTTCACAATTCAAAGAAGCGTAGGAAGGCTTGGCATTGAAGGATCTTTCCATCTACCCTGCACTGCTTCGTTGAACGTAACTCAATACTTACAGTGACTATTTACCTAGCGGCCCTACAGACACATAAAGCAAAGTTCAGCACAAGCACCTCCTTGTTTGCAGATCAGAGCACGATTATGAGATGGTGCGAATGTTGTAACACATCCTCCTTTGTAAGAGATTCGGAGAACAAATTAAATAGGTGACTACGATATCCCATCTGAGACAGGCTCGACTATCGTCTCGTGTTCTCACAGAAGGTTGCTTCCAGCTTAAAAGGGGGCAAAGTCAGAGCTTAAACCACCATAAGAAATATTTCAGTCAGCAGAAAAAAAAAAAAAGGCACATGGTGCTCTAAATCACAGCATCCCTTGTTCTTAAAATGGGGAGCTTCTTCGGGTGAAATACAACAGAAACACTCACTGGTACAAAGAATTAACAGTAATATATAGTTATCGGTATCTCCAGGAAACGCGACTATTCTTTTTCTTCTTTCCACAGCTGATTAGAATATGACATATGCCACTTCTACATATGACAGAAAAATGATTTCACTGGAGACTCGGGAACATCGGTCTGTTAAGGAAGTCACAGGTCCAGATTTAGCAGCGTAGGAATATTCATGCAGACATCTGCAAGCACTGGCAAAAACGCTAGCTTGACTGCAAGGGTAAGCGCCTCTCGTCTTTAATGAGGATTTATAAACATGTGAGGATGTGTCTGGGGAGGAGTGTCTCTGAAGCTTTCGTGGATGCATACATGAGGCTTTTTCAGAAGAGCGTCAAGGGGAGCTAGAAATGTGATAAAGTACTTCTTCACCCCATATCCTTTGACTCTTATGACTTTCCCTTTGACTCCTATGACTTCCATGCTGTAGGACCTTTTTAAATGGCTGTGGCTTGATACTTGAGTCTGCTCCCAGGAAAAGAAATAGATGGTGGTGTTCTCCTTAGGTCCCGCCAGCCCTCAGGTGCCATTCCAGGTTACTGAAGCTTCGCATCTCACAGGAGTCCAGTGTTCCGATTTCTTTAAAGTAAACGACAGCCTTAAAATTGCTTTAATCGCAAGTTGTTTTCAAACCACTTTATCTTGCTCTGGAGTTTGAAGTTTATCACTTACGCATATTGGGTAAAAATCAAATTGACAACAGCTACTCTGCAGAAGGGCATACCTAAGACGAGGGCAGCGGTAACAGCTAGCACAGCACCGTGTGCCAGTGTAAAGGCCTTCCATGGGGATTTTATGGGCAATCTCTCATTCTTGTACGGAAGCAAAGTTTTAATTTTGTGTAGCCCCCACAGAAATGACAGAAGATAAACCACTTGTGAAAGCCATGCACAACCTGAAGCAGGTGTGTACCCTGGCATAAGAAGGAACAGAACTTACTAGCACTACTTTGAAGAGCGAACAAAAATTCCCCTCTGGTTTCATAAAGCATCCAACTCATTATACATTCGTTTATGGGAGCACCACTTCCCATCTGATGTACTGGAATAGGAACACGTCTGCTCCAGTTTTACCTGCCCATGACTTCTGCACTATTAACGTGAATGATGCTCTTTGTCAGTCTTCCTTAAAGCCTGTTTGCTACGTTGGCAGTGTGTCACTCTTACAAAATTAAGACTTCTGCACATATGTCAGAAGATAAATTGGAGTTCTCCAAGGGTTACAAAGCACAGGCCGATCCCTCCATGGTTGCGTTGACCTGTGGCTGCAATAAATCCATGAGGTCCAGGTCTTTGTGTGCTGCAGTTAGCCCCAGGAGCATCAGGCATCATACTTCCCGTGAAGTTTTGCAACAAAGACTGGAGCTAATAATTTTGTAATAAACCCAGATTCCAGAAAGAGATACAATAAAGAGAACAGTCTCATCCGTACCCGTGAGAAGAACTGGGACCGTGCCTTCCATCTTCCTAAACTGGCTTCGTGCCACTTCCACTGACTCAGTTACTCATCTTTTCGTTGAACAGCCACAAGAGGGCAATACCTCACGCAAGATCTCTGTGGTACAAGGCTTCAAAGTGCATTGCAATACACGGCTCCGAAGATGACCAAGGGACTGGAGCACCTCTCTTACGAGGAAAGGCCGAGAGGCCTGGCTCTGTTCAGCCTGGAGAAGAGAAAACTGAGAGGGTCTCATCAACGTTTACCAATATCTCAACGGCGAGTGTCAAGAGGATGGGGCCAGACTCTTCTCAGTAGTGCCCGGTGACAGAACAAGGGGCAACAGGCATGAACTGGAACACGGGGAAAGTCCATCTCAACAGGAGGAAAAACTTACTTTACTTTGAGGGTGCCAGAGCCCTGGCACAGGCTGCCCAGAGAGGCTGTGGAGTCTCCTCTGGGGATATTCAAAACCCTGTCAAACTACTCTCGAGAAATTATGTGCTAATACAGGCCTCCTATTTGCATTCAGTATTTTTTTTAATCTGAGACTTTGTGTCTAAAGCCCGGTGCTGATAATCCCACCTTCGTACAACATAAGGATGCGATCCTGAGCAACCTGCTCTGGTGAACCTGCTTTAGCAGGGGGGCTGGACTCCAGAGTCCCTTGGTTGATCTCCAGAGGTCCCTTCCAACCCCCTACAACCGTGAGATCCCTGACGTTCTGCTAAACAACTCCTTGCTAGCCACCAGCGTGATATACATATGGTAGCTAGCTATCTCATCAAAACGCAGACTTCTCAAAAGTGGTGGTGTGGTAACGTGTGCAAGTATAAAAACCTTCAAGCAGAGGTTTGAGTCATAAATCTTACATGCTTCCTTTGGGGTGGGATGCATTGGCCACATCAAGGTGGCAGTCACCCAGGTCTATGGCTCTCAACTCTACACCTAGTGCCCAGTTGTATGTTTGCAGGGATATTCTTAGAAGGGTTCTTAGAAGCAGAAACACAGGGCACTATTTGGAGTTCTGTGTCCAGTTCTGGGCTCCCCGGTTCCAGAAGGACAGGGAACTGCTGGAGAGGGGACAGCAAAGGGCTACCAAGATGCTGAGGGGACTGCAACATCTCTCTGATGAAGAAAGGCTGAGGGATTTGGGTCTTCTCAGTCTGGAAAAAAGACGGCTGAGGGGGGATCTTACCAAGGGTTGTAAATACTGAAAGGAGGGGTGTCAGGAGGATGGGGCCAGGCTCTTCTCAGTGGTGCCCAGCGACAGGACAAGGGGTAACGGGCACAAACTTGACCATAGGAAGTTCCATCTCAGCACGAGGAGGAACTTCTTTCCTGTGAGGGTGGCAGAGCCCTGGCACAGGCTGCCCAGAGAGGTGGGGGAGTCTCCGTCTCTGGAGACATTCCGACCCCGCCTGGACGCGTTCCTGTGCCACCTGCTGTGGGTGACCCTGCTCTGGCAGGGGGTTGGACGAGATGACCTCCAGAGGGCCCTTCCAACCCCTACCATTCTGTGATTCGAGATATGCTTTTAGCCTAATCTGACCAGGTTTGCCATTTAACGAGGTTATTTGCGACACTGTTATAGCCCAACACTACAAAGGCTGAACCCCCAGGATTATAATGCCTGTGAACTATACACGTTTGCCACATGCAAACACAGTCTTGAAGCTCTCATGAAAGCCATCAAGGGTTGCCAAAAGCTTCCTCAGCTCTGCCTGTCATGCTGTTATTTTATAAGTCAGTTTATTTACCCTATATGCTTGCCAAGGCCTAATGAATTTTACATAAATAAATGCTTCCTAAGAATAGCCTCACTAGCCTCTGCGTAGACCAGATACTGAAATATGCAGTCCATGTGCAGTAATCGCAGCAGCTCCGAAATATTGCTCAGGGGAAAAAAAAAAACCAGACGCAGGCCTTAAGACCAAAGGCCTGCAGACGTGACTTATTGCTTGTAGAAAGGGCATTCTGCCTCAAGGCAAAAAAAAAAAGAAATGAAAAAAAATAATTAAAATTTCCCAGGTGGTATTCCTCATCTGGTAATACCTCAAAGCAGTCCGGAGATACTTGGATGGTGTAAAGCCCCCAGGTGTTGCTGGGGGGATTTCCCTAAACTGCTGGTGTATGTAGTACAGTGGAAACTCATGTATTTTATTCACCCAAATGGCTCGGTCATCCAAAGTCACTTGCTACCACTCAACTTGCTCATTTTGCTGCGGCCTCCACAGGCAATCCCTGGCTGAGGATGCGTGCTTTAAAGGTACAGCTTTTACATTCTATTTTATAATGAAACAGCCGTTTCCCGCCCCCCCCCAAAACCAAAACAACTCCAAAATAACATAAAAACCTCAGCAATCTCTTTGCAGAAGGGGAACTAGAGGGATCCCAGGCCTGACAGCCTAAACCAAAAGCGTTGGCCACGTCTCTGAGCTCAGAGACACAGCACAGGGGCAGCTCTTGGGTTGGAGAAGGGTTCTGCTGCCCATCCCCCCTTGCTATGCCAGGGCCATCCCCAGCATAACGCAACCAAAGCGATTTAATTTTGACCAATCGTGGGATTAGGGAGTTTTTGGTTTTTTTCCAAGTCTTGAGCTCTCCTGCTAAGAACGTTTATCACGAGCCCGGGCTGATTTCAGGCTTGGAGGCTGAAAAAGCTCCTTTTTCTCTAATGACCATTTGTGTCTCAGACACAAGGATAAGCTCATTTGAGGTAATTCCACTGTCTTCATGCTTAACAAGGGAAAAACCCCACACTGCAACTCACATTCCAGATGAGCTCCGCACTGACTGTCAGATTCCCTGACAACCCCCTCTCTTCTAACATTAAGTTTGGGATTTTATTCAAACCTTCACGCCCTATGTGCTTCTGGCAAGAAGGAGCAGCCAGAAGAGGCCTGCAGAGCCTGGGACAACTCGGGATTAGCCTAATTTTTGGCAAGAACCGTTTCCGAGTTTAGTTTTTGCTGTGAAGATCAGATTCATCAGCCTGCAATGTGTCACCCCACAGAAGAGACGTATTTGAAACCAGCCCAATCCCAGCAGTTCTAAAGCTGCGGCCCCATCAGCGCGATACTTGACCCATAATCTTTAAATAAAATTGATTAGACCAGGATCTCTTCAGTTTTTGTGGGATTTAAAAAAAAAAAACACAAACAAACAACAAAACACTGTAGAGATCTTGCCAATTTTCAAACTTTTTCCTTTGAGGCAGTCTTTCCCTGTCCCCTAGGTCAGGGCAATAATCAAACCTGAAGGTAAGTGCAGGCAGCTGCTAATTTCCAGGAGAGAAAGAACTTCAGATTTTAATGATGCACAGAGGAGCCAATTTACACACACTTACAAACTCACTTGCCGAGTCGCACCATTGCAATTTGTCAGGCACCAACTTTTTACCAGCATCTACTGAGGCCTTATTAAAAATCATCCCGGCGAGACAAATCAATTACATTAAATTGCTTGTCTTGAGACACCGGCTCCCAAAAACCGTCTGGAATTTGCATTTGGCTTCCTTGGCAAAAATCAGAGCAATTATTTCAAGTCAACCCATGCAATGGTCTGCATGGTGTTTCCTCATAGAGCAGGAGAGGAAATAGCAGGTAATTCCCCTAGAGGACACGTGGAAGTGTGACAGTCTACATCCCACAGATGGTCCAGGTCCCACAGCTTCCACCGACAAGCGGCAAGGTGCTTTCTAGTTTTAAGATCCATGGGTTTTGCTCCACAGCCTCATGCCACGGAGCGTGACTGAGAGACAAGACCGAGTCTTGAATTTTCTCAGTAGTCTCCAATATCCAAAATAAAACACCGCCAAGAAGAGTCACTCAACTTGGACATGCACTTTTCAAAGATCCACCCAACTCGCCACCCAAAGTGTCTCCTCTCACTGTGCCCAGCACGTTAATCCTGCCCACTTTGGTGCTTCTTTGCCACAGCTTCTGGGCTGTAAGAGCAGGCAGGTTGCCTTGGGCAGCACATTACCAATGGCAGCAAAATGGTCATGAGTCCAACATGGCAGGATCCTGGTAAATGCGGCGGGTGGCAGAGGAAGGCGGTTACTGAAGGGATGAGGAGGGGAAGGAATGGCCCCCTCCCAATACTGGCAATTGTGTCCCTTNCTCTTCAGGGCTGTCTTTTAAAGTTACAGAATTACTAAATCATTGAACCACCGAGGTTGGAAGGAACCTCTTGAGATCATCCAGTCCGACAACTCTGCTCAAGTAGGACGAGCTAGAGCAGGCTGTCCAGGACTGTGTCCAATCAGGTTTTGAATATCTTCAAGGATGGAGACTCCACAGCCTCTCTGGGCAACCTCTTGTGGTATTTGACCACCCTCCAGTTACTCCTGCACAGCACTCTTTCCAGGGTTGGCAGACAAAGGTAACCACGGAGAAGCCGGTCAGCCAACCCCTCCACCTCTGCCAGTGCAGCTCATCTCTCAAACCTGCCCCACCAGCACCCCATAGTTTGATCAAGGCTCCCAAATCCTTATTTCCTCTCCCATTTTCCCTACTGTATCAACAACAGAGCATTTCCATCCCATCTCCCCGTAGGTACCAACCCACAGACCCAAATGAAAGCTGCTAATTAGATACTTGGAAATGCGGGGCTCAGGCTCCTGCTTTCCAAAAAGACCTTTGACACCCCAGAATATATTCACAAAACAACAAACCACGCAGAGATGCCACTTGCTCTCACCAGTGAGCATCAGCTCTGGCCTTGTTATATCACAACACCTTTCAGACTGAAAAACCTCAGGGCCAAGGACCTGACTGTCACTGCGAGGTCAGCTCCAGAACCTGGAGGTGAAGGGACCTACATGTCTGGGTGGCTGGACAAGCTGCAGTCAACACTGGTGCAACACTCCCGATTATTTTCAGTTGATAATTCTTGCATGCTTGAAGATTGGCATGACAGACGTAAACACAGAATTACTTACAGATCAACCACTTAAATTTAAACTTCCCCCTCCTATTTTTGCATTGGCCATGGTTCTCCCTCTTTTAAAAACCGTTCTTGGATTTACTACTTCTGGTGGCAAGTTCAGCACAAAGCAATATTAGCACTGAGAAGCTACTTAGAGTAGAGATGGCAAGTTTCTATGACTTTGCGGAGGCCGATGAGCACTTTGCAGGCAATTTCACCATGAGGATAAAGGCAATAGGGGCTGATGCTATATGTCAGAAGATCTTAAAACTAATTAAATATCCCATAAATATCTAAACCTGGATTTGTGAATCAGCTAATGAATAATAGTAACAGAAGCAACAAATAAGATGGCTAGTTACATACCTTCCGCCTCTCTGAGTGGAAGAGCTCAGTCTCCCATCTACAGGCTGAGAGAGCTAGAGGTGTTCAGCCTGGAGAAGAGAAGGCTCCGGGGAGACATTGGAGCCCCTTCCAGTCCCTGAAAGGGGCCTACAAGAAAGCTGGGGAGGGGCTGTTTGCAAGGGCATGGAGCAATAGGACGAGGGGCAATGGTTTAAACTAGAGCAGGGCAGGTTTAGATGAGCCATTAGGAAGAAGTTCTTTACACTGAGGGTGGTGAGACACTGGCCCAGGTTGCCCAGAGAGGGGGTGGAGGCCCCATCCCTGGGGACATTCAAGGCCAGGCTGGATGAGGATATGAGCAACCCGATCTAGTTAAAGATGTCCCTGCTCACTGCAGGGGGGGTTGGACTGGATGGCCTTAAAGGTCCCTTCCAACCCAACACATTCTATGATCCCAGTCCCATCTGATCCTGCTGCTCAGGCTGTTCATTTCCCTACATCCACCTGGAAAAACCACACAGAGCCATTCAGCCCAATTCAAAATCCAGTGATCCAGAAGCAACAGTTTTAGCTCAACACAAGCTGTAAAAACCCACAGATTTCTTGAGAGACTGAACAACAATAGCAGTGACCTGGTTTTTTAGTTACATAGAGTCATTGCAAATGGGAAAATAGGTCCCTTAGCTGAGAAAAGAGCCACTGCCCAGTTGCACTAGCTGTATGCAAGCAGCAGCATTCTTAGGGTACAGAGGTCCCCCCCCCAAAGCTTCAAGAGTCTTGCTGAAGGGCCATCAGCGTGACATTGCTCACCTATTCTCTGACCATAATCCTCTGCTAGGAGAAGCTCCAACCTTTTTCTGGAGACAGCTCTTCATTCCCTCACGCACAAACTCCCCCCAGCAGCTCATACCAGCTCTAACACGTTGATAACCCTGATTTATACCTGCCAAACAAATGAAGCAAAACAAATCAACATCAGCTGAATAACTGGACCCCAGGCCCTGGTTAGGCTTGCACTGATTTACAACAGCTGAAGGCTTTGCCACCTGCTGCCCGTAACTGTGCTTACACTGTTTTGAGGGGCTGGTTTATAGCCTTCAGTGGTGCAAGAGTTATTTTTACCACCAATGTTTTTACCCAGTATCTTCAGTGGAGGTGTTAATCACAAGTTCTGGAAAATTTACTGTAATAGAGTACTATTTGGCCCAGGGATTTTATTAGAGGTGGTGGTGCTTCACCTGGGAAACGTCAGTGGGACGCAGCATATTTACCCCAAAACTGGGTGACCAGTCTCTGCGTGCTTTGGGGTGATTTCCTCTAACGTGGTCTTTAGAGGAGCTACGCTCACTCCTATCAGCTGGAGATCTGGTTTTTCGTCCTTGGTTTAGACACGGCATTTTGCACCACAGAATCCCAGACTGGCAGGGGTTGGAAGGGGCCTCTGGAGATCACCCAGCCCAACCCCCTGCCAGAGCAGGGTCACCCAGAGCAGGTGGCACAGGAACGCGTCCAGGCGGGGTTGGAATGTCTCCAGAGACGGAGACTCCCCCACCTCTCTGGGCAGCCTGTGCCAGGGCTCTGCCACCCTCACAGGAAAGANACCAGATGGGATATTTCTCCCCATGACTTAAGCGATCCTGATCCATGAATATTTTAAACTATTTTTACTTCTTTTAAGCCAGCTGCCCCGGCTATTCATCTGGCATAGTTTGACTTTGAACCATTATTACATTTAAGATTAAGAAGTTTCAAAATGGCAGATAAGTTTTGGGAGCTGGTATCTTATAACATTGATGCATTTGCCTCAGTAAGATAAAACATGGTTCATGCCTATTTTCCTGTGTCTAGTTTTATCTAATTTAAAACATGATTGTGTATGATTTCTATAATATACATTCTGAAATGTCTAATAAAACCTTTTCTTTACTGAAATGATTCAAAATTATAGATCTTTATTTTTCTCAATTGAAATTCACCCTAATTGACTCAACATTTCTCTCTAATACAAAGGAAGATTACAGAATTGGAATCCACCACTAAAAAGAAATATCATTTGCACAAAGACGGGAGATATTTGGAAATCTGTCTTGACCAGGAGGATCAATGACCCATCAGTGCTTCTGGTCTCCCTCCTCTTTCTACTGGTGTGGGGGTGAGGCCTGATGGAAGACAGCACTCTACCAGAGGAGAGAGAAAATGG
Source organism: Stercorarius parasiticus (assembly GCA_013396915.1). Classification (NCBI taxonomy): domain Eukaryota; kingdom Metazoa; phylum Chordata; class Aves; order Charadriiformes; family Stercorariidae; genus Stercorarius; species Stercorarius parasiticus. Next base: position 48,751 of record VWZL01003746.1, read on the forward strand.
AAAGCCTCCCACTTCCTTGCAGCAATTCACCTGCTCATAAAACAAGGTTGGGATCAAGGAACGAGTTTATTCTTGATCTGGTCTCCCCCACGTATCTACCCTGGGGATATAACAAATGGACCGGCGTCTGTGGGCTCCTGAGTGAGAAGGCGGGAAGTCTGGGCAGAGAACCCTATATAGTACCATAGATTCTATGACTACAATCTGCAAAGGAAAACTGTTCTAGTCTTCTGTGTTGTCATTGTCTGAGCCTTAAATTGGAATTAGATATTGCTGGCTACAAAAGACAGACACGTAGCTGGTGCTGTTGTTCCACCCAGGGACTGAGAGTCTGCTAAATAGGTAAATGTAACTCCTTGTGAAGAATCACAGAATCACAGAATGGTTTGGGTTGGAAAGGACCTTAAAGATCATCCAATTCCAACCCCCTGCCATGGGCAGGGACACCTCCCGCTAGACCAGGCTGCTCAAAGCCTCATCCAGCCTGGCCTTGAACACTTCCAAGAACAAACAGCGAAGAACACCACATCCTCGAAGAGACAGCAGGGACCGATAACAATGGCAAAATAAATGGGGGAGTTGCAAAAGCTTCTGCATTTGTCTTCCCCAATCCACGCAAAGAGATTCCTCTATTATCAGCTCAAACCAGCCACCGTACACCACTAGGAACCACCCAAAACCTACCATGAAGCCCCTAACAGACTTAATGCGCATGTGCCAAGGTGATGTGAATATGGAAATGAGCTCTGGAAATGTGATGAATATGGAAATGAGCTCTGGAAATGTAATGAATATGACAATGAGCGCTGGGAAATGTAATGACCACGCATATTCTGTGTGGATATAAGTCTCTGTGAATCTCGCATTCAGTGGACATGTTGGGTGGAGAGATCCCCCATGTCCCTGGCATCAAATAAAAGCATGCCTGCTTCTTAAGACTACATTGGTGTCAAGAAGTTCATTCCCGATTTTGGTGACACTGTGGCCACTCGTCGCTTTCCATACAGAGTTTCCAGAGCTTTCCCTGTGCCCTGGGCAGATAAAATATCTCCGATCGTCGCTGCAGCACAAGCAGAGAGTTTCGATGCATCTGAGACGGAGGAGATGTGGGATGCAAAAAACCTCACCCGCCGGTAACCAGGTTATCAGCTCCCTCTGCAGTGAAAGCTTTTACATAAGCAGATCCAAAGGAGAATTTATGACCCCTAAGATGAGTTTGTAAGAGGGACGTGATTATTTATCTTCTGAGAGGGCCTGTTTCTTTCCTGTGTTATAAGGACAACGACAACTAGACTAGATCAAGTCATCTAATATTTAAATAGCTCAGCTTCACTGAGATGAATCCTCCTTGTTGTATACACACAATAAACCTGACGTTCCCGGATCCTCTGCAGAGCTGTGCCCAGGAGATGCGCTGCAGTTCTGAAATATCGACCCAAGGAGCACCACGTGTTGCTCGGACAATCTTCACGCGCACAGTAAACCAGCTGTATTTGGGATTGCACTGTGCTTGACGGACACAGACAACGGCAAATACATGCATAAAAATGCCTGCCCTGGAAATCCGCCTGCCTTACCCTCCAAGCTCACCGTTCTGTACCGTGCCGTAACGCCGTTATTCACACCACACCGATACGTGAGGTGAATCTCCATGATGAACTATTTCAAATACTTGTGCATGTCGAATACCTGGGGTAAACATACAGGAAGATTTCCTCCCTGTACGCGAGTGACCTGTTTAATCAGGCTTCCTCTATATTCTTCAGCGAGAAAGAAACGAGCATTTTCGAAGAGCAATTTTTCCTGAGGATGGGATGAATCCTTTCCAGGAACTGCCTCTCTCCACCGACTGCGGAGGCAGCTTGGATGACTGACCAGACTCGGACAACGCTTGGATGTGCTTCCTGTCCGATGGCACCGACTCCTTCACACTCAACCTTCTCTCTTTTTTTCCCTTTAAAGGTATCTTTTTCTCTATCGAGAGACCTTGAAGCACCTATGCTCCTGTGGGAGATTTTCTGGTAAGGAATGGACATCCTGTGAACACTCCAAGCACTGAAGATCTGTAATTAACTTGTATGTAGGCTTCTGTACTCGAAGGTTATGAGCAGATAACGATAAGGACTGAAAGGTTACATTCGGGCAGCATGAATGCTGTGAAAAAGGGAAAAAAGCATGATAAAGACAGAACTTCAGCCAGAATGTAGGTGGGAACCACGTTCGCGTGAACAGCTAGCTTTAACCAATGGTAGAATACTTAGAGTCGCATGTTTGCTTGCTGAAACCAATCATAAGGCCGACGGCACATGTAATGCGATAACAGAATGTATATAAACTGAGCTATCTGAGCAATAAAGTGGCATCAACCTGATCATATTGATCGTCGCGTTGTGTCCGTGCCTTCCGCGCCAACATGCTCCAGAATGAGATGCCGCAGTGGGATGCCCTAATGTAGTCGGGATGAATCCAATCCTAAATCGTTCTACCACAGTGAGGCTTACAGTGTTCTCCTGATGGCAGACACTGAGCTTCTGATGGATTTGGTGACATAATTGCTGCCCTCGTGAAGGATAAAGGAGTACAGAAACTTGATTACTGCAAGGTGGAAATGTCAGTTATTAAAAACGCATCGCAGAACAAAATCCTATTGGCTTTTCTTCAGTCCTCTTCCCCAAACACTGTTGCTATCTTCCCAGGTGGAATGCTGGATTGCGTCACTACTTCTTCTGTATATTGTCCCCTGGATGATTTTAATAATTCGCTTGTGTGAGAGAATTATGACTGCTCTGAAAGGTTCAAAAAATGCGCATCCTTACGCGTCTGTCGTGGTTTTTGCCTAAAGAAAATCCTGCAAACAGAATCTCCATCGTCTTTAATTTACCTGTAAACATCAGTATCAGTGTATGCATTTAGATAAATTTACGTGCCTCTGCCACCTGGTGGCAAAGGACAGGAATAATGGCGTCAGAGACGGTGGAAATTCTGGCACTGGATTTATTTCTTTGAAAATTATGACCCCACACAAGTGAAACTGTTCAGAAAATTTCAGTTTTGCAACGTTTTTTAAAAAATATTACCAGTTTTATATATATATATATATGTCGATAATTTGAAGAGCTTATATTTTGTAGGTATTTGTGGTATTTATTATTTAATGTTGCTAGTTGTTGATAATGTATTATCTTGTGTTATATTGTATTGAACACCGCACCATTGCATTATATATTATATATATATTATATATATTATATATATAATGTGGTGACAGCGAGATACAGGACATCCTCTGTTCAAAGAGCTGAGCCTGGCTCTAGCCATAAGCTTCAGCAACAGGCTGTCCCAGGTTATTCCGAATACGGATGAGCGCATCGATTTATCTCACCCACATCGGCGCCAGAAGTGAGTTCATCTGACCTCATCAGTCTAAGCTTCCTTCATGGTCAAAAAAAAAAAAGCACTTCTTGGGCACTGTTTATCTTCTCTTTAAACAGACGTGTTGGTGCCCTAGGATCCACAGATCTTCGTTGTTAACGAAAAAGATCAGATGAGCAACAATTAACCAAAAAGAAGATCAGATGAGCACCGGGGTGAAGCTGATTGCTTCTGAGCTCATGTACCTTACCTCACCTCACAGAGCGCTAAAGGGTAGAACGCAAAAACGCACACCGTGTCCTTCAAATTGGGGGATCCAAGTGGCTGAACGCAAACATGACCACACTACTCCCCCATGTGTTCTGAAATATTGTGTCAGGTATAGCCATGCTACCCTCCTGGGCTAAGGTAAGAAAGGTCTTTGACGCATAATATATACTAGGGTCAAAAAAAAAAAAAAAAA
>VWZL01003746.1:52594-97517 GCA_013396915.1 Stercorarius parasiticus
AAAAAGAGATTAATTCTTGCGTCGTGTGGGTGGGAGTTCACCAGTTTTACACTGGTTAGTACGAACCTTGCGTTCCTCAGGTCTTAGTAACCAGTGGTGAAAGACCTGTTTCCCATTTTTCATGTTTACGACAGGAGACCAACCATTCCGTCACAGCTGCCGTTCAATGCTGCTAGAACAGCGGATTTCAACACAGGCAGAGTCGCTCCCTTTCCGAATTGGGAAATACCCTCGGTGTGCGTTTCAGCAGGTCGTGTATGAGCCAAGCAGAAGCTGCTGTGTCACCGCTTGTAAGTCCCTCTGGTAAGGACCGGGTTACGTGCCAGATTTCCCTAAAGACCTTTGATCTCCCGATGTCTATACATACACGTAAAGGTTCCGTTGTTAACCTGTTGCAAGCCTTTTTGCAGCTGCTTTTTATTTTTACAGTGCTGGGAGTTACCAAAACTGGACTAAGACTATTCTGGGATTCCTAGACTGTAATACTCTAGTTCCACATCGTCCTGAAGTGATGCTTTGCTAAGTGGAACCCCCGTTTTAAATATAAACTGACTTTGTCTCTGTTATTTCAGATAATTCAGAAAATGCCCGTGAGAAGCAGTCCGAAAACCAAGCAGTAGCCTAAAAACTGGCCAGTGGCTGTGGACAGCACAGTCTTTTTTTCCACACACCTAATAGTTTCAGAGCTGGAGTGGAGTAGAGTAGAGTAGAGCAGAGCAGAGTGATTTTCTTTCACCAGCAATGTGGAAAGAGGAGTCACTCAGGCTCCAGAACTCCTTTCTAACCAGATTTTTGTCGTAACAGTAGGTTATACCTTAAGAAGGGATCTGAAATGTTTTTGAAGATGTTGTAATCGCTTGCCACGGTAGAGAAATGGCTGTGGTGATGGGAGGAGCCCATCCATTTTTATGAGAAACAGAGGAACATCGTGGAAACAAAGAAAGACAAGACAAAGGGGGGAACAGAGACACTGAGAACGACCACAGTTGTTCAGATCTTTCTGATTTGTAATTCAGGGAAAAGAATTATCCATGCCTTACAAATTTCTCCATGTTTCTTAATAAACGGTACAACGTTAGTGCAAGTTCTGTTGTGGTTTACTGTTCCCAAGCGACATTCACAGGCTGCTCAACGTTTCCCACTTGTGCAGATCCAGCGCTCAAATGGTTATTTCGACTTCTATATTCCACAGCATAATACCTTTTCCCTTAGAATTTCATCCCAAACACCCGAGCTCTGCCCAAGCAAAACTTCTACTTCGCTCCCTGCATCACAAAGCTCACTGCATCCCACTGTCACTCTGTACTCAAGAGTTTGGTCCTCCGGACTTCTCTTTGAGGGTGCAGAGAAGGATGTTCTAATTGTCATCAGAAAATGCAATTACGATTGCAAAGCTATGTGAGCAGTAAAAATCCTAAAAATGTCCCGCAGCAGTGAAAAATCCATAGGTGGACTCAGGGGACCTAAATCCCACAAAACAGGTAAGAGTACCAATGAAATCTACGGCTCTGAAGAAACCAAGGTTAGGTAAATTCCGTAATTGGAACTAAACATCCTTTGGATTTCAGATATTGTCCTACACGTTGGATTCCAACCCTGTTCCCATGCCCCGATCTATCATCAGTCTGTAGGAAAGTAACTCCAGGTTTGCCGCAAACCCAGCTTGTCTCAGAAGACTCTGCAGCGCTTCCACAATTTCCACATGGAGGCCTTCACCTCGTTATTCCTCAGGGTATAGATGAAGGGGTTCATCACTGGGGAGAAGACAGTGTAGATCACACAGATGTGCTTGTCGGAGGGGAAGGTAGAAAAGGGCCGGAGGTAGATGAAGGTGCAGGGTACGAAGAAGAGGATGACGGCCATCACATGTGAGGCACAGGTGGAGAGCGCCTTCCAGTGCCCCTCAGTGAGGCGGACCCTGATTGTGACCAGGATGAACGTGTAAGATGTGACCAGCACCAGGAGGCAAACCAGGGATATCAAGCCGCTGTTAGAAGCCATGAGCCACTCGGTGACATAGATGTCCGTGCAGGCAAGCCGAATGACCGGAGGCACGTCACAGAAGTAGTTGTCGATTTTGTTAGGGCCACAGAAGGGGAGCTGGATTGTGAGCAGCGTCTGGACGATAGAGTGGAGGAAGCCCCCTGCCCAGCAGGCAGACACCAGGACCCAGCACACCTGCCGGCTCATGATGGCTGTGTAGTGCAGGGGCTTGCAGATGGCAGTGTAGCGGTCATAGGCCATCACAGTCAGGAGGAACATCTCTGATGCCCCAACAAAGTGCAGGAAAAAGAGCTGGGCTATACAGTCTTCAAACGCAATGGCCTTCTTCTGGGAGAGCAGGTCCACCAGCATCCTGGGAGAGGTGACGGAGGTGCAGCAGATATCTATGAAGGACAAATTGCAGAGGAGAAAGTACATGGGTGAGGACAGCTTGGGGTCAGTCCTGACTGTGACAATGATGAGAAGGTTCCCCAGCAGAACCATGGCATAGGCCAGGAAGAAGAAGGTGAAGAAGAGGACTTGCAGCTCCTTTCTATCAGAAAGCCCCAGGAGGATGAATTCAGTCACCCGGGAGAAGTTTCCCAGTGCCATCGCCTCAGCTCAGGCTCCCATAGGACAGGTGTGGGGGAGAAGTCATGGGCTGACCAGGATGAGAAGGGGATGTGCTCCAGCTCCAAGGTACCTGGGTGACGAGAGCAGCATGCATTTCTGCCTGCTACAGAAAGCACAGTGACACATCATAAATTATGGTGAGCAGTGTTTGCAGAGACCACTGTTCGCCTCTCTGCTCCTGCCTTCCCGCTCCCTTTCCAGGTTTCTGGTTCCTCCACACTGACCCTCACCCCTGAACTCACGCTGACCACTGTTTTTCCGCATTGTAGTCGGCGTGACAAAGTGCGTGCTCCCATTGTGTCAGGGAGGAATCACATCCTACTCTCACAGGACGAGAGCCACGAATGCTGGAAAAACGCGACACCGTCCTTTTACCTCCTGGGAGTTTAAAGTGCCGTGACGGAAAGTGAACGCTTGCCGTGCTCAAGCACCGTGTCTACTACGTATGGTTCAACCACGAGCTGTTCCACATTCTATTCCTAATTGCATTCCTCTAAATTAATGAAAGGGCTCTCCAGTTAGCTTGTCCACTCTGAAACTAGAAATACCTGCACAGAAACCAGGTCTGGGAGGTTCTTCACTGGTCTTCCTCTCCATTGAGCTAGCAGCTGTTTAGTAGCTTGAGTGCTCTCTTAGGCCTGCTGTTAACAGAACATGCTCTCCTGGAGAAATTGTATTTTCTAACATAGCGGAAGCTGCGAAACTCTGCACGGTTTCTCTACCTCTTTGTCGCTCAGAGTAATTCTTAAACTTCTTCAGTAGACAAATGCACTCACTGTCTCGTGGAGGTTAAAATGCAACCAGCAGAGGAATGCTCATTTTCATTTATGGCCACACCAGGAAATTCTTCAGCTGCTCATTTCTGCCTAAGAGCTTATAACCCAGGAAGCAGGAGATTACTGCCAAGAAAGCGGTGTCTGTTTCTCATATATGTCTCTGTTGCCTTTTGCTAATGCCTGAACACTTCCCTCAGGTCCTGCTCTATTCTCTACCACTTCATGGTGTTTCTCGAAGACTGTTCCTCTTTCCTATCAAACAGATTTGCTTCATGCATAATTCGGAATATACGTCTGTAAATCACAGCGCTGGTTTAGAAATGATCCCACCTTTTCCTCTCTGCCTCTCCCAAGGGCTCAGTAGTCTTCCAGAGCCATCCCAGCCACAGAGAGTGTGAACTGCCCGACATTGTACTAGACAGAGACCTGCAGAACAGGCTTCACGGTTTGAGTTATCACCTCTGGCTCCCTGTATAGTCAACGAAGGGGAATAACCACCCTAAAGCCATGACTCGGTTTACCTTCTTTAGATCATGACACTGCAGAGGGGACTTATACCATAGAAGATAGTACATCTGTCCTTGACTATAAATGGAGAGGAGATACCTGCCCCATGCTAGATGTCTATGGTACAATCAACATTAAATGGAGCTGCCTTGAAGGATCACGAATGCCTAAAATGTCACAGTAGTGTTTAAATTCTTCGGTATATTTTCCAAGAGATTACCAAGCATTTCTCTCTGCCTTTCACATAAGCAAACACAACCACACACAGGTACTTTAATATGCCATGGCTGATACGAAGAACATAAGCAAAGGAGAGGAAAAAATGATTACTACTGTACCCAGTCACTAAATGTTGATACATGGACTTTCAAGTCTGAACTCCAGAGCATTTGTTGTCTGAAAACATTTTAAATCATTCACTCCAAATCTGTTTCAAGTTATTCATCCAACAGGTCAGGGCATTGTTCCACGCATCTTCCTCCTGCTTGTAATTCCCATATCCTTGCTCTTAGTTTAAATTTCTTGTTCCAGGTTTTCAAGCAAATTTTCTTTTCCTGACAGGTTACAGGCAAATTTTACTGTGATGGTATCAAAGTCCCATTTTCCACCTATCATTTAGACAGAAAGATCCAATGAGGCAACCCCTCCAAGGCTTTCTGAACTGACCTCTGTGTTTCCCGCATCTTCCTTCTCCCTAAAGTCATCCCATCCCAACACAACGTATAAATACTCCTGCAACACACTGGATACAAAACATAAGCAAAAGATAGTTTTCCACAGCGGAGGTGGACCTGTGAGAACTGTGTCATTACCAAACTCCAAGCAGCTACCCGAGGGCCTTATTAAACAGTTTTGGTGGCCGAGTCCCTTGGTGTGCAATTTGCTCACCAATTTGCTCAACGACCTTCTGTGCACGGAGTCCTGAAGGTTGGTAAAGAGAGGGTAAGACGCCACGCACTTCTAAGCACTCAGAAGCCATTCGTATGGAAAAAAAAAATGAGTCTAGAAATAAAAAACATAAACGTAGGGTTGTACTACTAATTCCCCGCATTGAGACGGTGTTGGGCACCAGGAAATGTTGCCTGAGCTCAGAGAAGCTGCCGAGCTGGGACAGGTGGCGTCGGTGGGAAACTGCAGTCGCTCAGGGACAGACTGGATCAACGCCTCATCAGGATGAGATGTAAAGATAAATTAATATGAACGTTCATTCCCCAAGACAAAGGAAGGTCTGGGCAGGCCATAGATGTTAGCGGTGATAAGCCACTGTGAACTATGGCTCAAGTTCAGATCAGCTTGTTCTGCCCGTGGTGTTAGTGGGTAAGAGATCCCCCTATCTTTGTCTCAACCTACAAGCTTTTTTATCTCCTTTTCTCCCCCCGTCCTGTTGCAGACAGGGGGTGAGGGGGTGGGCGGGCACCCAGCAGCTAGCCAAGGCAAACCCACCACATGGCATGAACTTGAGAGACAGAAAACCAGTCTCCGAAAGCATGCCATCTAGAAAAAGAAGAAATATGATCACGGAATTTTATGGCCATTTCGGCTACATCTTCAGGAGGTGAAAGAAGTAGCCTCTTCCAGTGAGGAAGAACCTGGAAATCTAGAAAGGAAATCTTGGTGACTACACACCTGGTTTTACCCCCTAACAGCAGGGAAGATAAACCTTCCTCTTCTGTCAGTCATTGCTACACCTTTCTCTTCCTATTCTGTCTGGAAATATGGAGAAATGATAAAAATGCTTTGTCCAAGTGGTGATGTTTTACTTCTAATTTTACTACCATCATAGAGAAACAAGGACTTATTGCTGTATTTCATCTCCATGTGTCATCAGTCACCTTGAGGCAAATGAGTGAGTTGTCAACAATTTTAAGGCCATCCTGTTCCTCTGCCTCCCTTCCCAAAATATTAGTGCCGATAGAAGTTTTTAGGAAATGAATGCCTTGACCACAGTCGGTCAATTTGTAGTAGAAGAGCATTGCCCAGATTCTTGACGTTCTAGGGGCATTTCTACGTTTCCATACTGGAAACGGCTGCGGAAAATGTCAACCAAACAATAACGTTCTTATTTAGATGACGAATGTTTTCCATGTTCAGCTAGGAACATGGTTGTTTTTCAGTATGGAGAAATACTTAATTCTTGTGTTTCCACTGAGTTACCTACCCCTTAGATAATACTAGTGTAAAAGCTCCAGAATACCGGCCAAAATATGAAATTTCATCCAGTATCTCAATAAAGCTATGAAAACTATCCTGACAATTCCACTGGATTGTGGATCAGTCACTGTCTACGGTCTTTAACCATGCTTGGATTGCTGCCCTGATAGATCATAAAGGTCATCTATGACATGAACTTAAGTTCTCGGAAAGGTGTTGGATAGCAGGGCTCCAATAAATGAAATTGATCCATGCATGAGCAGCCATAATTTTAGGGTTATAGTACAGGAGGTTTTTTTGAACCTGGGCATTAATTTGCACGTCTTACATTTGTTGTCACTGGACAGTTTACATTATGAGTGTTTGAGGGACCAGGGACAGAAGGGAGAACAAAACTGAAGCAGATAGCACATTGACCAGAAGGTACCAAATACATAAAAACGGGAACATTCAGATTCACCATTGTAGGAAAGCTTTTTGCTATTAGCCTGGTGAGCTTTTGAATCATGGTACTGACATAGAGCTGTAATAATAGTAATTATTATTACAGGAAATTGCACTGACGGGGGAAGGAGAGAAGATTCCCCTCCTGTTATCGGCATCAGCAAGTGATCATACCTGCACCTAGTACCAGCTTTTTAATAGCTAACTCATGGATTCAGCATGTGACCATGTGGTATTCGTAACAAGGCTTTTACTACCAGCGGGAAGGGAATGCCAATGGTATGATTGCTTCCAGCAGCAGGCAACAAATCAATTTTGCCAACGCCTTGGGCCACCATTTCCCAGCTGAACGGGCTACAGAGTAGCTGCAGGTTGCTTGACTGAAAATTCACACCCTAGCTAATAAGACGCTCTGCCTGGAAAGCATTTTTAATATTTACATATTGGTGTTTATTTATTTGCTGGCACTTCAGTACAATCTGCCATCTCTCCCTGTCGTGCACAGACCTAATATAACCTCCTACTTCTCTCACAGTCCTATTTTACCATGAGATGAGTCCCGTCCACCCAAAGGCTGCTGACGGCTCACTTGTAGACACCTCATGGTAGCACATCAAAATACGTGAGATAGAAGCTGCCAAGGCTGTGCCGTACTGAAGGGTTTGTTTATTCTTGGAAGCTTGGTACCACCATCACTCCTTTGTGCAGAAACGTAAAGAGATGCTGCTCTCCAAAGCTTTTAGGACACAGTAGGAAAGAACAACCTCTCAAAATACTTGGTTGTTTCTCTTAATGCCAGGAGAAGCCTAGACAAATACCCAAGATAAACCTATGAGGTGCCTGAAGGTAAATGCCACATTACCACCCCCCATGCTCCGGTTTGGTAGCTGACAATAACCTCACATCCTTTTGACTGACAGTGTCCAAAGAAGATGAGTTACGTAAAACCTTGAGTTTAGTGTCAGCCCTATTCTACACAGCTGGGCTAAAAACAGAGCAACACTACTGGAAAGTCTCTCCTGAACACTTCTCTTTCCCTCCCCATGGTTTCTTAAGCTCACATCATCTTACAAACATGCACTGTGTTGTTTCATTGCTCACTCTGCTTCACTTTGCTGCTGCACAACTTTTTCATGGCATTTTTCACCTCTCCGTTTCGGAGGGTGTAGATCAAGGGATTGAGCATAGGCGTGATGATGGTGTAGAACACCGAGACCATCTTGTCAGCCGCGAAGATGGTGGAAGGGCGCATATAGATAAAAATACATGGCCCAAAGAACAGAACTACAACAGTGATGTGGGAGGTACAGGTGTAGAGTGCTTTGAGGCGCCCTTCGGAAGAGCGTGTCCTCAAAGAAACCAAGATAACAGCATAGGACACAACAAGAACAACAAAACAGCTCAGGGAAATCGCACCACTATTGGCAGCCACAGTGACACCAACGATGTAGGTGTCGGTGCAGGCCAGCTTCAGTAAAGGGTGAACATCACAGAAATAGTGGTCAATCTCATTGGGCCCGCAAAACGGTAGCTGAATGGTCAGCAGGGTCTGCACCATGGAGTGTACAAAGCCTCCCACCCAAGAAGTTGCCACCAGCCAGCCACAGACATGCTTGTTCACAATATTTGTGTAATGAAGCGGCTTGCATATGGCAATGCAACGATCATAGGCCATCACTGTGAGAAGGAAGATCTCAGCGCACCCCAAGCAATGGCCCGCAAACAGTTGAGCTATGCAGCCCACGAAAGAGATGGTCTTCTTCTCACCAAGAAGGTCATAAAGGAGTTTGGGTGCTGTGACAGTAGAGTAACTGATGTCTAAAAAAGACAAGCAGCTCAGGAAGAAGTACATGGGAGAGTTCAGCTGTCCGCTTGTCTTTATAGTAATGATGATAAGCAGGTTTCCAAGAATGATAGCGGCATAGAAGAGGAAGAATAATGAGAAGCACACTTTTGCTACTGTCTTATCTTGTGTCAGCCCATGAAGGATGAACTCCGTCACATTGCTTCTGTTCTCCATAGACACCATGTAGACAGGACCTGAAGCATAGAAAAGAGACGCCTGCTACGGCATTAGACGTGGGACGTTATCAGTGCGCACACATACTGACCGCTGATAAGTTAAATATTAAGCGTATTTCCTTTGCTGACGTTTTGGGACAGTTTCCATTTAAAGTCAATGCTTCCCTCAAGGAATAACATGTAAAATCCAAATCAGAATGTATTATTGAAGTATACAATAACAAGCTCAGATTATTTATTTGAGGGGGTGGTAGAAATAATACCCTCAGGAATCCTAGTTCTCGCCTTTGCCTCTTCTAAAAAAGACGACTAATTACCGGGTCCCCCCACTTTTACCCTATAACATTGAATTGGAAATAAAAGGAGACCAGTGCGACTAGAATTCAAGTCTCAACACTTGGATCATGGCCTGAGGAAGGTCCTTGCACAAGCAGTGATTGCACTTCCCTTTTCAGTCCTCTAAAGGAATGCCACGGAACTATTCCTCGTTATTTCTCTGACTGTGATAGACCTGAGTAAGTTCAGTCACAGAAAGAACTGGCCGGTGTTTTCTTGGACTGCCTTTCTTACACTCCACAAATGAACTAATCTGGGGCTAATTTATGCATTAATGGTGCGTTAGCAGGGCTTTGTATACCTCACCCAGGTGCTGGACTTAATGTGGAACACCTCATAAATACACCTGTAGTGACAGTGGAGTAGCGAATGCACCGCCAGTGACCCTCCTTTACTCACCAACACCCAGGAATTCACCTTTGTGGCATTTCCATGCAGCACACAAGTACCACCAGTGTTCAATTTAGCCATGAAGGCAGAGGTGGCAAAGGTGTAATAACCTCGTCCGTGGTATCAGCAAGCCCTTCGGGGTCTGAATTTTGTTTGACCATCACAGGACACTCCCTTCTTTCTCCTGAGCCTCACCTACTGGCTACTCCCCAACGGAGGAAAGTCTCCTTAGTGTCTCCATCCCTATCTCCGTGCCCGTCCTTGAGCAGAGGGGAAACACCATGGGGAAGACCAAAGCGTGTGTGTCATGACCACCATTGCCTGACACGTACAGCTCGGAAAATGTAAGGCTGAGCACATCGGAAGTGCTGTCGTCAGCTCCTGGGTCCTCCCTGTAACGCTGAGAGGGCACAATGTCCTTTTGACAGATCCTTCTGGAAATGACATATAACTAGGGGGGCGGAAGCAAATAAGACACCAACTGAAACAAAGGCTGAAAGTTCTGTAAGTGATTTTTTTTTCTAATTCTTGAAACGGACCTCACAAAAGTCACTCACCAGAAATGCCTATTTTTAAAGGTAGGATTTCAGTCACACTTGAACAAAACAAAGGAACAACATCAGAAAACTTACACAGTTCATATTTTCTGAGGGTTCGCTTGCTATTAGTCCTTTGATGACCTCCTCTGACCACTTTAGGTGCTTTTATCAGAATGTCGGCCGCGAGTTGCTGCATAGATGTTAAGAAAGCAGCCCGTATCTCCGCCAATTCCAAAACCTACAGTGGCTGAAAAGAACAGCCTGACTCTCCATCTGCGTTTCTCATTCTGCGGAAAGCGACTTCCAAGAGCATCTACCAGAACAATCACGTCTCACAAGCTGGGGAAATTGTAGCAGAAATATTTGAAGTAAATCACACAGCAGAAGCACAAGACTATCAGGAGTAATGAGATCCCAGAGGCATACCAAGTTTTGTCAGAAATCATCAGTGGACAAGGAGCTAAAAATACTTTGGATGGCTGTTAGGGTAGTCTCTGGAGAGCGATGTTGGAGTGCGGTCATCCAGGCCATTACATTGCACGTGGGTTTGCTTGCTTCCTTGTTTGCTGGCTGGCTTTTTAATGCTGTCCAGATAAATAGACGTGTATTTCTTCTGGAAGAATTTCGGGTTCAAATAAACACCACACCTGGCCATTTGCAAGATTTATATTCACCTTAACTTTGCAATCGAGGGTTCTTGAAGTGAAGATGTCTCTTGCACAGGACATTTATATGAATTCCGTTTCTGTCCTAAGCTAATATTTCTCATATACGTTCTTATTTCTTACTAACCCGTTCTTACCATTGCACGTTGACCGCACAAAAGAAATACCGCAACTGTGCGATAGACTGTTATCTCTTAGACATCTGCTGTACAAACCTGAAACAAGAAGTAAAGCAGGAAATTACTTCAAAAATTTAGAAAGGCTTGTGGTTAGTCCTCACTCTTTTACCAGGTTTTACTGAGACAGTGCAAGTCACAGAAGCAACCCTTTATCTCAGGAATTAAGTTCTAAGAATTCTTACTGAAGTAAGATTCGATTCTTACTGAAGTAGATTTGGCACTTCAGGGCATGCTCTAGTGTCAGAGACTGTAGGGGGGTTTTTTTGTGTGTATATGGTTGGACTTGATGATCTCAAAGGTCCTTTCCAACCATGAAGATTCTATGATTCTGTGAGTCTAAGTGTAGAGGAGCCTAATGTGTCGAGTAACACCTTCCAGAAACTATGGTCAAATATTTGCCCAGCAGCACCCAAAAGAGAGATGTCCAAAAACCCCACTGTTGTTTACCCCCAAAGCATTAAAAAAAAGTATCTATTTTTAATATATATACATATATATATAAAATTTTGTGTATATATATAAAGTTATAAGCCCTAGCTTGTGCTGAGAACACCTTGTAACCTTGAATCCTACTTAAGTCACATTGAGGTGTAACACGGGTGCAGGTGTTTATAGGGAATGTAAGTGAAGAAATAAAAGTGCTTCAATCACTTTTGGACAGCATCAAGGAGTTCTTTTCCTTCCTCACTCAGCTGATTTGGTGGCAAGGTAGGGACTAGGGTCTCTTGTCTCATTGTGGCTCCTCAGGTGGAGACCCTGAGCTGCTATAGCTTATCACGCTGTGACAGCTTTGACTGGCACTGCACTGGTTTGGTCTTTCATCCTCATGTTTCTTTTCTTCCCTCTTCCAAGAGCAGGTGTACCAGCTGTTTCCCATGGGAAACATGCTTTTTCCCTTGTGTGGGTGTGTAAATATGCTCTGTTGGGTGAGGAGTTGTCTTGCATACTGGAATAGTTCCTCAACAATTCTTTTTTTTTTTTTTTTCTATTGACACATGAAATTGTGCCTCCAAATCCCTTCTTTGGCCACTCCTTCATTTTTTACATTCAGCAAGGTGTCTTTCATTAGATCTATGATTCTGTATTAGTCTAAACATTAAAATAAAAAAAAACAACTGAGTCAGAGCTGAAAGATAGAGGAGATGGTTGGGAGGATGGCATCAGTGATAGGTGAAGAAGATAGAATTATAGAACAGTTCGGGTTGGAAGGAACCTTTGAAGATCATCCAGTCCGAACCCCCCTGCTCTGGGTGGGGACACTTTTCACTAGATCAGGTTGCTCAAAGCCCCATCCAACCTGACTTTGAACACCACAGAATGGATTTGTTGCACTGGCAGGGGAAGGGGAGAAGCTCCCCCTCCTGTTACCTGCATCAGCAAATGACCCAGCTACCACCTAATATCAGGTTTTTATTTGCGAACCCATGGATTCAAGATACCACGATGGGGTTCTCATAAAAAGGCATTCACTGCAAGCAGAAAGTGCCCTCTGTTTCCAGCAGAAGGTGACCATAGTCCTCTCTTTCCCAGCTGAATGGATTACAGACCAGATGGAGTTCATCTGGAAGTTTATACCTGAGTAATGGAACCCTCCACCTGGACAACATTTTCAGTATTTGTCAGAGTATTTATTTAAACACTGGTGTTTCAGTTAGCGCTCGGGAGCCCCAGGTCTGAGCCTGCGTCAGTTGACAAGAGAACAGAAAGGGAATGCCTGCTTGTCACAGAGTTCACAAAGTCTTTCAAATTAAAAGACGACCCTTCAGTGTCTTCCTAATTACAACAGGAACTAGCAGCAAGCTCTTCTTCGAAAGGCAATCCTGGGGGAATTTTCACACAAGAGATCACGTGCTTGATTTTCTCCAGTCCTTTGGAAATGTTACCACAGCTCTACACCTTGCCATTTTCACTTCCCGCTTTTCTACTCCACAGTTTCCTCATGGCACTCTTCACCTCCCCGTTTCTTAGCGTGTAGATGAGTGGGTTCAGCATGGGAGTGATGACAGTGTAAAACACTGCCACGCTCTTGTCCTCCGACAGATTGCTGGATGGGCGGATGTAGATGAACGTGCACGGCCCAAAGAACAGAATCACCACAGTGATGTGGGACCCACAGGTGGAGAGGGCCTTGTGCCGCCCTTCAGATGTTTGATTTTTCAAGGAAATCAGGATGACAATGTAGGACATGACCAGGATGATGAAACAGCTCAGAGTTATCATTCCGCTGTTGGCAACGACAATGATGCCCACAGTGTAGGTGTTGGTACAGGCCAGTCGTAGGAGGGGGTGGACATCACAGAAGTAGTGGTCAATTTTGTTAGGGCCACAGAAGGGGAGCTGAGTGGTTAGAAGAGTCTGCACAATGGAGTGCAGGAAGCCTCCTACCCACGAGCCGATGACCATCCGGCCACACACGCGCCTGGTCATGAGGGTGGTGTAGTGGAGAGGTCTGCAGATGGCAACGTAGCGATCGTAGGCCATCGCTGCGAGGATGAAGATCTCTGTGCAGGCAAAGAAATGGACCCCAAACAGCTGTGCCATGCAACCCACAAAGGAGATGGTTTTATTTTCAACAAGGAAGTCGGCAATCATTTTGGGAGCTGTGATGGAAGAGTAACAGATATCTACAAAGGACAGGTAGCAGAGGAAGAAATACAGGGGGGAGTTCAGACGCTGACTGCTAATTACAGTGATAACAATGAGCAGATTTCCTGCCAAAATAATCATATAGAAGAACAGAAAGATCACAAAAAATATTGTCTGCACCCCTTGACTCTCTGAGAAGCCCAGAAGAATGAATTCCTCCACAGTGCTTGCATTCTCCATGTTAATCAGTCGGGCGTTGATATGCAACGTACAGCCTAGGCACATGGAAAAATAAAGACAAATAATTCATCAGGTTTTTTCATATTAATAATGAATTCTTTATCAGAAGTGCATACAGACTGAGAAATATGTAGGATTAGTATTAAGTTTATGAAGTGGTTTTCTTGTTCGTGTTTTTTTTATTTCTCTCCCCCCGCCAGGTATTTAATTCCCCTTGCATGAGGCTTCAGCCATGGCTGTTACCACACTGAGATGGATGCACTCTGTGATATGTCCCTCCGTCCCGGTCCTCCAGGATTTTGAAGGACTGGATGAATGGCTGGTGTACTAAGAACAAAGCCAGAGCATTCACCTCAAGCACCGCAGGGACGACAGATGTTTAAAAGCATGTTTGCCCTCAGTGTAGACCATGTCCATGATAACAATCTTTGTTATCTTAACCATCTTTGTTATCTTAAAGATACACCTGGAAGAACACGCGGAAGTATTCCAGGTGAACACCTGGAAGTATTCCTTGGAATGCTGTTTTATTTTATAGGTAAAAATTATCCTGTTCAGAGAAAACGAAATGAAACCACTCACAGAGAAAAAAAGAATCTCCTGCGCGTATACGTTTTGAAACATAAATTTGCAGCTTCATGAGCTGAACAATGACTTCTGGGGAAATTATCGTGTCATGGTGAAAACAGCAAACAATTTCACATATGACTTGCTCTAGTATTTAGCCTGCTCTAAATCTCAGCAATGTTCCTGTGAGAGGAAGGAAGAATCAAAGGATCTTTTCAGATCTTCTGTCGCAGCGGCGTATGAATTTTACTTTGTGCCGATTTGTGGTACGCTCTGGGGGATATTCTCAAGGGTTAATTTCTGTTTAGTGCAGCCAGTCTGGCTGGCGGTCAAAGTCTCTCTATTGGCAGAACAGCTAAACTGAGCCCCTTTACAGAATCCTTTCTTTTTCCATTTACTAAGAGGAGCATGAGTAAATTAACATCACCAGGGTAAAGTTAACTTCAGAGAATAATCCCTTTTGTCCCTTGAAAGTAGCTCAGAGCTTTCCATAATGCCATCCCCATTTTTTTGTGTGCTATGCCTGAACTCCTTATATCTAGGTGTTTCCACACCTCTACAGTTTCTCTTTTCAGATATGGTCACGTTCCAGTGTGAATGTGGGGCTTCTTTAGTTTGGTCTTTTCCAACTACAGCCCCTGGAGCAGTACGTGTCACTAGTTAACAAATACCTACATCTTTAAGATTTAGACCTTAACGTTACCAATTTGCCACTATGCACCAAGATATCAGAGTTGATTTGGTCAAAGAAGCCTGGAAACCACTAGATTAAACTCTTTACAGAGTTTAACCCAAAATGGGCACCTCTTAGAAACAAATTATCAGCCGTACGGGATTCATCCCAGCATCAAAACATTTCCAGTCAACTACTGTTAAAAATCACCATTGCAAGCCCTGCCCAATGACAACACAAGCAGTTCCCCGTTTGCGCAGGTGATCTGAGCAGATGCATGAAATGGTTCAGTTAATTCAAATTATCTAGCGCCTATTCAAAACGACAGCAACATCAGAAAGTCTTGTGCAGGCAAAAACCGATTAAGCATCCGCAGGAAACAGTGAAATGGAGAAAACCCAAAATTGCTCTCAAACCCACAAAGTAAAGCCTAGAGAGGAAGTTGGGAAAGTCAGGGACTTTTACTGTGCTTAGAGCTGTACTAACAGTAGGTAAAAGATATTCAAGAAGGGGGGTAAAATTTACATGGATAGTTTGTTTTCTGATATATCTCCAAGAAAAATAGATCATCGAATGGTTTAGGTTGGAAGGGACCTTAAAGCCCACCCAGTGCCCCCCCCTGCCCTGGGCAGGGACACCTCCCACCAGCCCAGGTTGCTCCAAGCCCCGTCCAACCTGGCCTTGAACCCCTCCAGGGATGGGGCAGCCACAGCTTCTCTGGGCAACCTGGGCCAGGGGCTGACCACCCTCACAGCAAACAATTTCTTCCTAATATCTAACCTAAATCTCCCCTCTTCCAGTTTAAAACTGGTCCCCTCATCCTATCACTCCACACCCTAATAAAGACCTCTAGGTACTGGAAGGGGCTCTAAGGTCTCCCTGGAGCCTTCTCTTCTCCAGGCTGAACAACTTTTCTGCCTTTGTAGGACAATTCGTGACCAGCCTAAGGTGTTTACTTAGAGATGTGATGAATTACATGCTGGAGGTGCCTATTTCTTTCTGTTGATTCTGAGAGGATGACTAGAATGACTAAATCAGTAGAAGATTCCCACAAGTTACGTCTTGCTTTTCTACAAGTTATCTTTTCAGGGAAAGACTAGAGGTACGTGTCATATAATGCAATCAATCGCAAAATAAAATAAATACAATGTGGACTGCCAACACTTCCAAAAGAAGGAGAAACTGCACCATCTCCTTATTGCAAGCATTATTCCCTAAAATCTCAGATGGCTAATGGGAAACAAAATAACAAAATAATCTAATCTGGGACTACAGAACTAGCTCTGTGCGTGGTTCCAGACAAAGATAGCCACAGCTCATTGGTAACTTCAGTGAGAATTTCTCTTTGCATTTTCACATTTGTTCAAGAAGAAGGGAAAGAAAAGAAGAAAGGAAATCGGGAAAAGAAGAAAGGAAACAAAAACAGAAAAGAAAGAATCCACAGAACCTGGAAAACTTACCTCCTTTGTGTTTGGATATCTAAGTTTTTGAGTAAGGGCGGTATGATTTTATCTCCTCAACACCTGCCTTTCCTGGTAGGAATATGTTAGAGCAGAGTCTTTAGAGAACATAGAACGGCTTCTGGAAAGCTCCCAACACTCACTTATGAGGTGCCTTTTACTGTATAATCCCATGTAATTTAATTTCTTGCTTTTCTGCGTCACAAGCCTATCTTGGTATTTTCTGCCTGTGTGAGGACTGTTTTGGTGGGCTGTCTGGATAGCGTGGCCTGGCCTGGGTACGCCGAAGGATGCATTCACAACCCGGCAGCAGAAAGAAGGCTGAGAAGAAAACTGTTTAAGTAGCAGTCTGTAACCCTCTCCAAGGAAATCTCCCACCTGAGGGGCGCCTGGGGCTGGAGGAGGGAGGCGCAGAGGCTTAAGGAAAGGATGGCACGAAAGGAAGGGGTGAAGGAGGAGAAATTAATTCTGTCCTCACTGAAAAATTCAAGCAAACGTATATTGAAGACATAGCCATCACTCTCTGATAATGGTATTATGAAAGCATTTCAGGATTTCTCCAGTAGAAATAACAGCCAATGCGTTAGCGGAATATTAAACTGCACAAGCATGTACCATGACCTAGACCAGTTAACCCGTTCCAGAGTCCTTCAGTTAGCCATGCTTTATGGTTTTCCCAAGTGTAGAGCCCCATTAGACCCACTGCTTTGGCTTTATAGCCTTGTGAGTAATAAAACAGTACTTCACGTCTTTGTGTATTCCAAAAAGAAAACGCATAAGCCACAAATCTTCATTTTAAAAAAGGCAGAGAGTCTTCGTTTTAAAAAAGACAGAGTGGTTACGCTGAAGTTTTCACAGAAACAGAAGATGGCCTGGGTTACTTCTTGATGACCCTTCCAGTCCTGTTTTGCATGAAATTTCATCACTGGCAATCCGGTGAATAAAGCCTCTTGCAAGAACTTGCATCTTCTTGCAAAGGTCAGCGAATTGCAGCCTAAGTAAAAAAAAATCCTTCTTTTACAAATGGGGAAACCGAGGGAGGCAGTCAGCTCTTTTATGCCTACGGAAGTCAGCTGAGTTGAGTCTTTGTCACTCTGGACTCTCCTATGGAAAGAAATAGATCTCTCCAGAAATTGTCTCACCTGATCTACCTCAGACTTGATTTTAGGATGGGATTAGGTCTAAAATTTGAACAAAAGTTGCGCCCAAAGAGTTACAGTCAATGGCTTGATGTCCAAGTAGAAATCAGCAACGAGTGGTGTCCCTCAAGGGTCCATAGTGGGACCAATACTATTTAATATCTTCATCATTGATATAGACGGTGGGATCAAGTGCACCCTCAGCAAGTTTGCAGATGACACCAAGCTGAGTGGTGCAGCTGATACGCTTGAGGGAAGGGATGCCATCCAGAGGACCTTGACAGGCTTGAGGAATGTGCCCATGAGAACCTCATGAAGTTCAGCAAGGCCAAGTGCAAGGTCCTGCACCTGGGTCGGGGCAAGCCCCACTATGAGTACAGACTAGAGGATGAAGGTATTGAGAGCAGCCCTGCAGACAAGGACCTGGGGATACTGGTGGATGAAAAATTGAACATGAGTCGGCAATGTGGGCTTGCAGCCCAGAAAGCCAACCCTACCCTGGGCTCCATAAAAGGAAGTGAGACCAGCAAGTCAAAGGAGGTGATTTTCCCTGTCTGGTGAGACCCCATCTGGAGTACTGCGTCCAGCGCTGGGGTCCTCAGTACAAGGCAGACATAGACCTGTTACAGTGGGTCCAGACGAGGGCCACGAAAATGATCCAAAGGCTGGAACACCTCTCCTATGANCACTATGAGTACAGACTAGAGGATGAAGGTATTGAGAGCAGCCCTGCAGACAAGGACCTGGGGATACTGGTGGATGAAAAATTGAACATGAGTCGGCAATGTGGGCTTGCAGCCCAGAAAGCCAACCCTACCCTGGGCTCCATAAAAGGAAGTGAGACCAGCAAGTCAAAGGAGGTGATTTTCCCTGTCTGGTGAGACCCCATCTGGAGTACTGCGTCCAGCGCTGGGGTCCTCAGTACAAGGCAGACATAGACCTGTTACAGTGGGTCCAGACGAGGGCCACGAAAATGATCCAAAGGCTGGAACACCTCTCCTATGAAGAAGGCTAAGAAGAGAAGGCTCCTCAAGACCTTCTTGTGGCCTTTCAACATCTATAGGGGGCTCATAAGAAAGACAGAGAAAGGCTTTTCAACAAGGCCTGTAGTGACAGGACAAGGGGCAACGCTTTTAAACAGAGAGTAGACTTAGATTGGACACAAGGAAGAAATGATGAGTGTGGTGAGCCCCTGGCCCAGGTTGCCCAGAGAAGCTGTGGCTGCCCCATCCCTGAAGGTGTTCAAAATCAGGCTGGATGGGGCTTTGAGCAACCTGGGCTGGTGGGAGGTGTCCCTGCCCAGGGCAGGGGGTTAGAACTAGATGATCTTTAAGGCCCTTTCCAACTCAAAACATCCTGATTCTATGCAATCTGGCTGTCAAGAAGATCCTCACCTTTCTTAACTTTAAGCTTCTGCAACCAAAGGTGAATCTATGAAACGAAACACAATAAAGCAAACGATATGCCAATTCATGAATCAGTTCAACTCAAACTCATCACTGCTCTGAAGTCTGCTGTGTATTCTCAGCTTCTAACTTATGATAAATAAATAAATAAATAGCCAACAAATAAATTGTTTCATCCACTGCCTGTGACTTTGTTGACATTTCTTGAAATTTAGAATGGCCCAATAACGACCAAAGTAATCTAACCGTCTCCTGACATAGAATGTCAGCGAGCCATGCAGTGAAAATGAAAATCCCCAAATTAATGAGAAGGTTAAATACTGCTCTGGGTGAAAACAGTCCTGTAACTTAAATATCATCTTACACTGTAGCCTGGAGTCCTGGCCATGTTAATAAGGGTTAACAGTAGTCATTATGGGAAACGGAGAATTGGGTAAGAAAGTAAAAACAGTTTTACAATCTTTGGGAAAGGAAGAGGAACAACAAATGACAGAAGCAGTTAAAGATGAACCATCTGGCCTGCTAAGCTAATTTGGGCCAGATCTGCCAGTTTCCCTACCCACTGACATACTTGGCAGCAATTTGGCTAGCGTCATACTCATGTCCTTTTGTTTCCCTAGCCAAATGGACTAGCAGAAGTGACTTAATGCGCGAACCCAAATCAAGAGTTGCTGATATCTCCTGTTGCAAAGCAGTTCCCTCTAAGGATGTGCTTACTGCCAGGAAAGGAGAAAGGTGTTCTCTCCGTTTTCACTCCACGTACTTTGGCACGTGGATCTGGACACCATGGTGGTGGTAGCTCATGCACATGGAGGGACTGTGCATGGTGAGAAGATGAGTGAGGTGTTGCGGGTAGATGCTGTCAAGGGGCTGTCCTGATAGAGACATGAGGTGGTGAAGAGGTGTGAATTTGATGGTGGGCAGGATGGGGCTGAGGCACTCTCGGGGTGGGGGGGAAGTTGTGAAACTGGAAATGGAAGGCACGAGGCTGGAGGCTGTCTCGGGGGATTTTGTGAAATCGGAAGCGCCTGAGGTGTGGTGAAGGACGGTGCTGAAAGACAGTGCGAAGTGGCAGGTAATACCGTGTGAAGTTGCGTTGAAAGAGCTCCTGACATCAGAAGCGGGCACTGCGTACTGAAGGCAGCACAAGCAGAGGTTGTGCAATTGTAGCTGCTGAGGCGTGGTAAGGCTCTGAAGTTTGGGTGCACCCTCCTCCAGAAAAAGTTGTGTGAAGCCGTAGGGACTAAGTACGGTGGTAACTTGTGTTGGGAGAGGCTGTGGGTGAGAACAGGACACTCTGTGGTGATGGGTGCGGTCAGGCCAGTTTGGCAGGGACGATAGGCCCTCGGGGAATGAGAAGTTGTGCTGAGGGATGTTGTGAAATCTTCGGCGGGCGTTATGGAAGAGGACTGACAATTTCTCAATCTATGCGACCTTGAGCAGCAGTAAAGCATCCTTTTCAAGGTCTGTGAAACTAGAGCATCTCAGGGAGATGAGTCGGAAACAAAGCGTCAGTGCAAGAGGCGAGGTATAATTGTGTACGGGCAGTTCTTGCTTTCTTTGTGGCTGGCTGAAGAAGGGAGAAGTAGTGGCATGACAGTGCCAGGTTCTGTACAAAGAGGGAAGGGGGAAGTGGTTAAAAACTAGGTGACCACGCACAACAAACCAGACAGTGATTGGCTGGCTGTCGGATGTCACGTTGAAAAGACCGTGGCTTTTTAAAGTGTCTAACTAGCCCTGCACTACAGTACGACACAAGGATTTTATCTGGACCATATGCCACGGAAGTCAGGTGACAATTTTACCCAGCAGATCCATATCAGGCAGCTGCTGCAAATCAGTCACTGAAATTCCAAGGAATCCACAAAAAGGTGAGCAATTCCTAGATGGTATCTTTGTCATTGCACTCTGTCTAATGCTTTCTGTGGTGCTTTTGAAGAGACGGTGAGGGGAAGGGAGGAGGAAAAAAAATGGAGGAAAGGAGATCCAACACCACCTTCTCCTGCTGGTTGGAAATTGGCTATAGGTGAGCATTTGTCTTGATCATTTTCAAGATAAGGAGAGCTTCATTCTGGGGACCCTTTTCCATGAACAAGTGCTATTGAATCGCTCTAAATACACCTCTGTAATACAAGATGCCATTATTCACAGACCTAGCATTAGCAGTTTTGGTCTTAAATGATCACTTGAGATTAGCCAAGAAAATACAACATCATAACTTTGCGTCCATAGTCTAAAATGTCTTTGTGGTGTCAAGGTGGTTCAGACTGACATCTGCCACAACGACTGCGTGGTACTCAGCATGCAAATCACAGGAAGGATGGTTAATCTCAAGGGAGAAAAAGAACAGCTAGACTCAGTCTGCTGCTGTTTGATGCAAGCTTTCATTAATTAGTTTCGTTAAGGAAGTAGACTCACATCTTCAATGTGTCTTGGAGACGAGAAGAAAACAGTCTTTCCAAGGTCATAAATAAATATATGAGAATTGTGAGTGGCTTTTTTGGTATTCTTCTCCATGGTCTACAGAAGTCAGAGACAGAGTCACTTCCATTACAGTGGAAGGCAAAATTATTGATGTTTTGTCATTTATCCACAGGGCGTCCATTACAGCTGTATCTGTACCTGGCAATGTGATCAATGACACAGGGCAATGTCATTTAACGTTATGAAATGTGCTTGACAAGCTTAAGTTAGACAGTTGCTTACCTGCCATTCCTTGAATGCCCATTGGAGAGAGACACGCTTCCGAAGGACGGGGTCAGCTGCCTTTTGGAGGCGACTGCTGCAGGGAGGTAGAATAGCTGCTATCCTAAAACGGGCACCTGGTCAGAAGGCTGGAGGAGGCTCAGACAGAGCTTAAGTGACACTCAAATGTTCATGTCCTCTTCCAGTCAACTGGAAATTTCCTTCAGATAACTTGTGGCAGAGGATAGCACTGCACTGGGTCTTCTAAAGGCTAGGAAACCATTTAACAACTGGTTTTCTCCTCACCTCAGACTTGGTTCACAGAATTAAAGGCTGCTCCAGCTGCTTTCTACCGTGCATCCAGGTCTGATAATTTGCTGCCACCCCAAAAGCAGGTAGCGAGGAAGTGAGCAAAGTCATAAGGCTGTATCTTTTCGATTTGCTTGCTACAGGTGTTCAGGGAAGAGGCAGCCTTGCAGGTGATGTTGGTCAGGCAGTATGCTGCTCTGCCCAGATGAGGAAAGAGAAGGTGAGTTTGAACTCAGGGATGTTCCTGTTGTGGATTCTGTGCCTTCTGAAGGAGATGATGGGTTTTGTTTTCCATGGTCCCTTTCAATGTGTATTGAAATTATTTCCTTTAGAGACCAGTCATCTCTAAAGTCTTAACGCTAGAAGCACTCGAGGTCCTGTAACAGCTGAGGATGGAATCATCCAGCTTCCTATATAAGAGTATGGTGCGGTGCCAGAAGTTCCCTGCTTTCGGTCAACCCCAAAGGTTTCACATCCTGCAAGCCTTGGTGAAGTTAAGGGTGGAATTCACCTCCGCCAACTTCAACTGGCCACACGCTAATCCCCTCACTGAAGCCGGCACTCTGCGGTGTATCTGCAGTCAGCAAAGACCGGCAGGTGACTCCGCACCTACAGAAGACAGCTATCTTAGGACAAAATACATTACCATTGGTGGTCCTCATAAACCTCCATTAATTCAAATGGCAGCTTTGAAGGCGATGTTAAACGAGATGTTTGCATTTTCAATGGCGAAAGCCAGATTTAACGGTCCCAGCTGGATTCCCAACCAAGCACTGCTGGCGTACGTGCCTTCCACAGACTAACGCAGCAAGATTGTCTCCACTCCTCCAGGCCATCAGCTGGCCAAGGAAATTACCTGCATCAGGCATTCATCTTGCCTCTACCCATGGAGTGTATCCGGGGTGCTGAGATGAAACAGTAATGATTCAATCTGTCGTGTTTCGCTTGTTTATGGAAGTCTGTCTCCATGTATGCTGCGGGATTTTACGAAGAGAGAAGAGATTATTCATGCTGGTTAGACTGTTCAATGATTCACATCTTCCCAGCTCGCCCCGTTTTGACTTGTTCCTCTCTTCTTTTTAACTATCTCCTGCTGTCTTTCAAGACACTTCTTTACCTTCCCACACCAAAATTAACAGCTGGTGGGGAGAGAGGAAGAGGGTCATGCTGTTTGACCTCGCCAGACAAAAAAAAAAGGTGTGAAATCTAGTTTTAACTTTTTTTTTTCCCCCACAAGATTCTTATTCAGATCCCAGTATCATGGGGGAAGAAGCAGGGTGAGCTGCCTCAGGGACCGGGGTGAAATGATTATTTGAGCCATAATTCCAATGTCCTGTGAGGACCAGACATTTTGTCCCACCCGTGGTTCTCAGAGTTTCCCCCTGAGAAGGAAGTTACTATGGGCTGATCTGCCAGACTTATTGGTCAAACAGCATGACCCTCTTCCTCTCTCCCCACCAGCTGTTAATTTTGGTGTGGGAAGGTAAAGAAGTGTCTTGAATTGCTTATTGTCTGTACATAGGGCTCAAGAGAACAAACCGACCACGTTAAACTGCACGTTATTAAAATAGAAATCAGTCAGCAACATAAAAACCTACCAGCTATTTCAAGTACTCTCCACCATATTTTCTGGGCATACGCAAAAGACAAAACTCGTTCAGCTTTCATGCCGATTAAACTTGTGTGCTGATTGCCTAGAACTTTCACACATTTTGGACAAGATTTGTCTCACCTAATCCTCGCTACATGAAACACAGACACCTATCCCAGAGTTGTTAACGCTGGGGTTTCTTTTTATTCAGACAAGAGGTACTTTTCAGACATGATGAATGTAAGCTATAATTGCTTGTTAAGGTATTTGTTTCCCCATACTGACTGCAGAAAGGACCTTCTAGAAATGAATTTTAAAAAGGGAGAGATAAACTGCCACCTGACTCTTCCTACATGCCGTATAGAATTTGGCCTTAGATACAGGGCTTTGAACAACGCTTTGTGCTCGGAGTCCAAACACAGCAATCCCTCCCTAAATCAAGCTTGGGCTACAACGAGCTGGAACAAATCCAGAAACACCACCAGGTCACCATGAGGGAAAGTCACACTGGAGTTACCGCCTCTCTCCTCTCTCTTTACAGGTCTCCCTGAAATCATTCATTATGAATACTTCAACTATATCAATCTTCCTTCCAACTGCAAGCAGCCAAGCTCATGGGACTAATCAGAGCGGGGCTGTGGGAAAGACAGAGCCATCATATGCTGTCCTCAAGTTCATGGAGAGCTTCTGCCTCATCAGCGCTGCCTGTGGGATGGTGGGAAATGGCATGGTCCTATGGTACCTTGGCTTCCGCATCCGGAGGAACCACTTCACTGTCTACATCCTGAACCTGGCCGCTGCCGACTTTGGCTATCTCCTCTGCATCGCCATTGAGACGGTTCAGTACCTGATGCAGTTCAACGTGGGGGTGCAGTTTGGGATATTCCTCTTCCTCGATCTTTTCATGTACGGGACGGGCTTGTACCTCCTGACCGCCATCAGCATTGAGAGGTGCCTCTCTGTGCTTTGTCCAATCTGGTGCCGAAGCCACCGCCCAAAGCTCTTGTCCGGCATCATCTCGGGTCTGCTCTGGGGTCTCTCCTTCCTGCTGAACACGCTCGGCTATGTTTTGTGTACCCTTCGCCCCTCTGCCAGGAGCTGCCAGCTCGTGCTCATCACCATCGGAGCCTTGGACTTCCTCTTCTGCACGCCCCTCATGCTGCTCTTCAGCCTCACCCTCTTCCTTAGAGTCAAGTGCAGCTCCCAAACCTTCCGAACAGGCAGGCTCTTCACCGTCATCATGCTCACCGTCCTCTTCTTCCTCATCTTTGCTGTGCCTCTGAGCGTCCTCATCCTCTTTGACTTCTTGGGCTACAAATTCCTCTACTCCCCGGAGATCGGCTTTGTGCTGTCCTGCGTGAACAGCAGTCTCAACCCCGTCATTTACTTCCTTGTGGGGAGCTACAGGGATCGGAGAATCAAGTTCACCCTCAAGCTGGCATTCCAGAGGGCCTTTGAAGATTCAGCCGATGACAAAGATGAACGGGAAACCCGTGACACAATGACTATGTCCTCCTAGTACCCTGCTGTGCCTAACACAGTAACATTGATCTGGAGCTGAGGGACAATAGTTTACAAATTGGGGAACTCTGAGGTATTGGTGAAGGTTTATCTCACCTAACCTTCGATATCTTCGTTATAGATCTCTACCTTTTAGCTAGTGATTTTAAGTTCCATCTGTGGTCGGTGAAAACACATAAGCACCATGGACCACAGAATTTGTCTGACCTGTATTAGGACCACATTAGAAGTGCCTATTTCATTTCAGTGGCCATTAAATTATTTCAATTTGATAAGAAGAAATGTCTTGGTGCCTGCATTTCATCAAAGGAATCCCACTCAGAATTTGCAGCTCACTCAATAAATCTCTGTATTTCAGAGCGCAACAATATCGAAATCATAAATTCTCAGTCACTTTTTACTCAGATCTCTGAAAATGAGATGGGAACCAATCCTCTTGTTGAAATGAGTTATGAGAGTTGTGATGTAGTAGAAAAGGGCTCCAGCCCCTACCAACTTGCCTTACAACTTTAGGTACTGACTTGCACGCTCCCTTTTCTTGTGTTTCAAAGAAATATAGGGCTGGAGTTGCATATTAATTTAGCTTCCCCCAGTCCAGGACGGAGTATCTGCATCTAACTACAGCATGTATTGAGTTGTTATTTCTTCCTTTAAGAAGGACAGATGATAAGAACCACGGCTTCTAACATCTCCTCTACCAACAGCAATACATTCAAGGACAGGGAAAAAATAGGAAACAGAAGAAAGGTAAAGAAATACCACAATTTTCAACAAATTATTCTCTAGACCCAATCCCTTGAAATGCAAGATGTGGTTATTTGAAGTGTCGTTCTATCGGACTACGTAACATTTGCTCTTTTAACCTAAATTGACAGAAAAGGGCAATGCAGGTAATTTTCTTTGAGAAACCTTACAGATTTCCTCCTCATGCCTTCACCTGCAAATATTTTCCCAAAGGGAAACTACATTCTTCTATTGTCTATTGTGTTTTTTTCTGTTCATTCTTTTTATTAATTTTGAAATGCACCACTTAAAAAAATAGCGGTTCACCCTGATGTCTGTAGTTGCTTTTTGCTTCCTGTTTACAGTTCCTGAAAGCTGAAATTTGAGTTCCATTTCTACTATTCTTTAATTTTTAATGCTATTGTTATGCAATGCACATATAGTTGATTCAGATTAGGTCTATGCCATCAATTATTTTTAGTAAGGCTTTTTTTCCTTCTAGATTCTACTGCTGAGGGGAAGAGAGCATCCATTTATCAGAAAACATGTTAAAAATGTTTTCCTTTTAATATCTGTAATCACTTTGTCATTGGGAGAACCAAAACATTTCCGTTATTATTAAAAATGTCAAAAGCCTTTTTTTTTAAAAGGAAAACAAATTGTCTTTTAAAACATTATTGTGCTCAGAAGAAGCCGTCAGCTCATAAAAACATATGAATATAAACTGTGAAAAACTTTCCATCCTGGCAGTTTGTCCTTAAACATACCCATCGTGAAGACACACGGCATTTAATATGAAGACATTTTACACATCACATTAACACGGACACTTTACATCCAACCTTGGACACTTAAAAGGTGCTGCTTGCATATAGGCCACCATTGTAGACACCCTCAATCATTCATGGTAAAAGACAAGCATTCTCAGCGGTGGCGTCTGCCAGATATTTGCAGTGTATCTCCTGTGGTCCAAAAGAAGTCGGTGATAGGATTTGCAAGGAGATGGGGATCATTTGCAGGCTTTTCCACCCTGAACTAACACCAAGACAGTCAGCCCAGCCTGCCAGTGAGAACGTCCTCAGCACCTGAGCTAAGTTTGTCCTCCAAGTTGCTCGGTATCTCTCCGGAAGGATGTCAGAGCATCCAGAAGATCAGTGGTCATGCATGAGAAAGGTATATTCCTCAGGGGCCACCATCCAGAAAAAAGCCCACATTTCTGCTTCCCAGCTGAAAGGAGACAGGCAGCCCAGGCCATAAGCGTTGAGAGTGCTCCTCAACATGGTCCATGTGCCAGCGGCATGTGATGCCTGCGACGGATGGCGTCGCCTCTTCCCCAAGGGCAGCAAACCTAACTCCGCTCCTCTGAGGAGTTCCTAGATACCAGAGTCTGAAATAATCTTCATTTTCTCATTGATCTCAGCAGAAGGCACAGACATTACTGTCGGTATTTCTGCAGTGCAGCAAAGGCCTGGAGGAAGGGATGTGTATGGGTATGTGGGTGCTTCAGAACGGTCCAGTTTTTCCACCACATGCAGGAGAGTGAAAGACTCTCCGGTTCCTTGATTTGGTTCCCTTTCCCAAGCCTCTGTCCCCCAGAGGTTATCCCCACCCTCCCCTTCAAGCAGCTACCCCATTCTCCATTCCAAGAGCTTCTACAACCACCAGCCCACTTCTCTCCCTCACCCCAGCCTACCTCACACACACCTCAAAGAGCAACCTTCCCCTCACAGCCCTCACCAGCATCAGCTGCCAAATTCCTTCTCTTGCACCTTTCATGGAGATGTGGCTTCGTGCCGCAGGAAGGAAGGGGCAGCAGCTAGTAAGAGAAGGCTACGTCCTCTTCAGAAGGGGAGAATCAAGCTCAGCTAACTGGGGACAGAAGGAGGGACAAGCACCTCCAGACAGGTATCTTTTGCACTATTTAGGTGTTGCACCAGCTCACGGTCAACAACCCACAGAGCAACTCGGGACTGGGCACAAAGAAGAGCAGAGACGGTACAACAGGGCAAACAGGCTTTGGCAGGCCTCGCTGGTGAAACCCAAGGTACGTTTTAGAACGCCCACTTCAGGCCCTGCAGGTTGTATACTTTAAAATTTTAACTGTGGAAAACATAGTCACTCATTCCTACCCAGGCCAGAAAAAGACAGCACGTCAAAGCAAGCGTCCATAGGCAAGAAGCTGTAGATAAAGGACTTGCTCTGATCCTGAGCTCTGTTTGATTTGAACTAAGAGAGGTGACAAAATCAGGCAATCGCAGCATCACAAAAGGTGGATCGGGTCTGCTCAAAGAAAGGCAACTCCTGACTGCAGAGGTGGGGAAAGATCCTTGCTTCTTCACAGTGGGACACCTGAAGACCGAGGGACGTTCGTCCCCCTGGAGCCAGCACCTGCCCGTTTCAAAACTTGCAGAGCCACATCCTTCACAGTCCTTTCTTCCTGCCCCTTTTATAAGTGGCACACAGCCGGCTTATTTCCTGTCTGCAGTATTTCTGTTAATTGCTGTGAATAAATCGCTGCGTTTACTATCCTTCTAAAGTCCCTTTCAGCGCAGCCTCTTGAAATGCTTTATTTCTCTGGGGTCAGAGGTGAGCGATGAATCATCAAGGAGCTGTAAGAGCCCGGTTGCAGTTCGGAGAGGCTCCATCTGTCAGCAGGAGGAAGAAATAGGCACCTTTTTACACATGCTGTGACAGAAAGAAGGCTCAGAAGCATGGCAGGGTGGAAGGTGAGGGCTGATGGTGTCCAGAAAGGATTACTCATGCCTAGCACTCAGGGGAGGAGGCCTCATTGTCTGATCTGTCTCCCCCAGCCCAGGCACATTGGACAAGCTGTTTTTCTTCTTGGGGTCTTGGCAGGATTTGGGGTGAGGCATTGCTCAGGAAGTAGGTTTTGAAGGAAACACTGGGGAAAGGGATACTGCCCCCCAGACTAATCCAATCTAAACCAAGTCTGATTTTCCAAGGAAGACAAAATGAAATAGAATCCTATTCCTCTGAGAACTTCCCACAACCTGTACTAACCACTCATTTATACATCCCTAGCATAACAGCGTTTGGGCCCAGTACAAATGCACAAAGAGCCTTTCACAGATGCAAGCAGCATCCCAGACCATCGCCGACAATGGAAACCCCGGCAGGTACTTTTCTCCCCACCTACTGTAGGAGCAACCAGAGAAGGGGAGCAGAAAGGTGAAATTGCTTCACAACATAAAAGGAACCCGTTCTCATCTGCTGCTGACTTCATCCCATCCTCATCCTCTGCACAGTGAAAACGCTCCTTCCTTAAGGCAACCGTTTCATTACATCACAGAAGACACACACTGAATCTGCAGACTGAAACATCTTCCCCGTCTTTTCCACAGAAAGTGTTTCCCAGAAGATCCAATGGGATAAATTAAACACCAAGAGAAAGACGCTCCAGAGCTGATGCCAGATCCCGGCTTCTCTGAGAGCTCGGTTCATCAGCACAGGGCAGAAGGTAAGCATCTGAGGACGGGGTTCAGTAGTGCCTCGCCATACACATGTTTTGCGGTGGTTTTTGTCTCTGCTGTGCCATTTTCGGGTCCTCTCTCACAAGCGCACACACACACGCAGTCACTACGTAGTCACGCTCTCTCCATCGACTGCTCTGTCTGTAAGTAGCAACGTTTTCATCTGCTTCTTTTTCTTTCCTCTGTTGAATGGTCTCATTCTTTCTTCTTCTGCATGGATGCCACACTTCGCCCATCTCCGCCTCTCCAAACTCCTGCATGATTTTGGCCGTCCTCAACATTTTGCATCTTGCTGTTACCTACACTGATAGTAACCATGCACGCCCCTTGAAAGCTATCTGTCCCAAGTCACAAAGCTGTAAGAATAAAAGCAATGTCTCAGTCACTAAATGTCCTCTGTCTCTTCTCTGATCCCAAGACAAAAAGAAAGTAGAGACGTATTTGATTTGGGGTATTTTGTCATGGCTGAGGAGCTCACAACATTTATTCCCCAAAGCAACGCAAGCCAAGCTCATGGGACTAATCAGAGCGGGGCTGTGGGAAAGGCAGAGCCATCATATGCTGTCCTCAAGTTCATGGAGAGCTTCTGCCTCATCAGCGCTGCCTGTGGGATGGTGGGAAATGGCATGGTCCTATGGTACCTTGGCTTCCGCATCCGGAGGAACCACTTCACTGTCTACATCCTGAACCTGGCCGCTGCCGACTTTGGCTATCTCCTCTGCATCGCCATTGAGACGGTTCAGTACCTGATGCAGTTCAACGTGGGGGTGCAGTTTGGGATATTCCTCTTCCTCAATCTTTTCATGTACGGGACGGGCTTGTACCTCCTGACCGCCATCAGCATTGAGAGGTGCCTCTCTGTGCTTTGTCCAATCTGGTGCCGAAGCCACCGCCCAAAGCTCTTGTCCGGCATCATCTCGGGTCTGCTCTGGGGTCTCTCCTTCCTGCTGAACACGCTTGGCTATGTTTTGTGTACCCTTCGCCCCTCTGCCAGGAGCTGCCAGCTCGTGCTCATCACCATCGGAGCCTTGGACTTCCTCTTCTGCACGCCCCTCATGCTGCTCTTCAGCCTCACCCTCTTCCTTAGAGTCAAGTGCAGCTCCCAAACCTTCCGAACAGGCAGGCTCTTCACCGTCATCATGCTCACCGTCCTCTTCTTCCTCATCTTTGCTGTGCC
The DNA here is from genome assembly GCA_013396915.1 of Stercorarius parasiticus. Classification (NCBI taxonomy): domain Eukaryota; kingdom Metazoa; phylum Chordata; class Aves; order Charadriiformes; family Stercorariidae; genus Stercorarius; species Stercorarius parasiticus. Next base: position 82,788 of record VWZL01003746.1, read on the forward strand.
TCTGAGCGTCCTCATCCTCTTTGACTTCTTGGGCTACAAATTCCTCTACTCCCCGGAGATCGGCTTTGTGCTGTCCTGCGTGAACAGCAGTCTCAACCCCATCATTTACTTCCTTGTGGGGAGCTACAGGGATCGGAGAATCAAGTTCACCCTCAAGCTGGCATTCCAGAGGGCCTTTGAAGATTCAGCCAATGACAAAGATCAACGGGAAACCCATGTCCTCTTCTGTTTCTCCCATTTTTTGCCCAATGACCTTTCCAAATGGAAATACAAGGAAAAAGAGAGGACGAACATAAAGATTCCTTTGAAGCACTACACCCTAGATCCTGGGGGTGGAGGGAAAAGTGAATATACGAGTCTAATTTAGAGCTATATCAAGCCATGTTGCTAGCCCCATATCTTAATCCTAAATTCAAATGCATGTCTGTTTATTTAGGCTGCTCCATGGTAAAACATGAGAACTGTCTTTGTGGCTAACTTGCTTCACTTACTGCCACTCTCTTTGGGTGCGAAGTTTAATAAACAGCGTTTTAAAATGGCTCTGCCTGCTCTTTGTTTGCTTTTGTCTCTCCCCTGTCACTCTAGAGCCAACATTTCAGCTCCTTTTCCACCAACTTTCTCACTTCTAAAGCCATCGGATAGTTCATATCTTGTCAAAAATGTCTTTTCAAAACTAGTTACACCACCAATTATTGTTTGCAATAAAGCATTAAAGCTATCTCCCTTCGTGGCCCCCCTGCCATCCCCCCACCCCCACCCCCGCCCCCGAACGTTTATTCTTGAAAAAGAAAGAGCAATCAGTTGTTCAAAAAGAAACATGGAAGCAAGAATGCCCACAATGTATTGGAGACGGGGAGAGCTACGTGGAAGTTATGCTCCTCTGCTCATTGTGCTCCTCCCCAGGTGTCTGCCTGGATATTGTCCCTAGGGACTCACCAGTGGCCTGCCAAAACCACCGCAGCCACAAACTGGATGCCTTCTCTGAAAGAAAGGGAGGGACACAGAGATATTGGCGAAATTTTTGTGCGGGAAAAAATGAAGGGATGAGCTTCTGGGGGAGATGGTGGTGCAGAATTGCTGGTCGCGTGACAAATCCCTGCAGTAAAGCTGACCAGTCGCAGAAATTCCAGTGAGGTTAATTCAAGGAATTAAGCCAAGGAAAGGGCTGGGCCAAGGCTGCTGCATGGGCTCTTGGACACACTACACAGCATCTGCCGTGTCAGACTTAATCCTCAATGCACCGTTCGCCTTGCGTTTTCCTTAAGAGAATGGATGTTGTCTGAGACTAGAATTAAAATGCTAATGCTATTTAAAATGTCAAAATTATAACAAACTTCAAAGTACAGACACTATTATTCTGCTTTTTCTATTAGGGTAGGAAAGTAACCTCAGGTTAAACATGTTCTGAGAACAGTTCCTCTGAGCTCAACCTGATGACACTAGTCAATGAGGTGACACCTCCACCGTCTTTCTGAAGGAGCTGTCTCCTACCTTCAATCTTTGACTCTTCAGAAGCTCTCCATAGCACAACAAACCCCTTGACCCTCTTGGGAAATCCCTGATCATCCCATGGCCTTAACGCTCCTTCTTCTTCCCGTCATTTCCCAGGTGCAGAACCACTCCTGGTCATGCCCATCCCTTCCTCTGACTCCCCAGGCTTCACCTACACCCACTCCCTGCACCTGGGATACCAACAGAGTCCCTTCCACAGCACCCAATGAGGCAGAGCACTGGCCTTGTCTCAACTTGCCGTGAGTAATCACCAGTGTTCAGATAGAGAACAGCACGAGGGCTTTGCCCACTGCCTCTAATCACGTCCCTGACACGCACGTGTGTAATCTCAGATTACATTTTGTGGGGCACATTGTGCTGCCAATGTGCTTTTATCTACAAGTGGTTCCTGTCACACAGTCTCATCCTTCAGCATCACAGGGACTGGCATTTTCGTTGCTTATTTTCTCTCCTTCTTTCATGTCTTCTCCATCGTTGGAATACCTCTCCTTGGGAGCTATTGCCTCTGCTTGTCATCCCCAAGACTGATGTCCTCCAAGGATGTCCTTTGATTTCATGAGGTGAATGTATGGTAATGAACAAGGTCCACAGTCTCTCCGGGGGCTCCAGGCTGGAGCTGCAGGAGTTGGGGCCAGAGATGATAGACTTCAAACAAGGCCAGAGCATAAGCTGAAGGTCCATCCAGGAGAGGGGGACGGAGACCGGTCTTCAGACAGGTGCCACTCCTGCAATAGCTCAGACAAAGCCTGGTTGCTCCGGCATGACCCTAACTGCAGCCACTGGTCCCATGGGCAGGCGATGAATGGGTGGGATCAGGGCAAATAAGGCCTTTTGTTGCCTTTGGGACCCTGGAAGAGAGAATCAGAGAGCCTCTCCTGGGCAGTTTCCTGTGCCATGTTGTTCAGTCAGGCTTCATGAGATGAAGTCCCTTTATTCCCCTTTCCCACCATTTTGGAGCTCTAAAAATCAGCTCATCATTGTCCTTCAATGGCAGCATGTGTCTTTCTTCCTTTGCCTCCACTGTGGAAAACATTTCCCAGCATCGTTCCGTATTGGCACAGTGCTCCTCTCTCTTCCTCAGCTTCCAAGCAGAAGACCTTGCTTGCCCTTGGCTCGGTGCGAGTTGTCTCCTATGGTTTTGGAGCTCCAGATGAGTGACTTGCGGTACATTCCAGGCTTCATTACACATTTTGGAGAAGCCTGTGTATGGGGGCAGAGTGCCCCCAGGGAGATCAGGGGGAGTTCTTGGACAACCATGTACACAGTAAACAGCAGAGGCCACTCGTGTGGTGTCAAGACACTGGAGGACGTTAGGAGGAGAGGAAGGGGGTGACGTGACCAACTCTGACTGACAAGATCGCAGTCCATGGGACATGTGAGGGGAAGCTGTCATCGATGGGGTGAGATTGTGAGGGGAGTCTCCTGACCACAGGACATGATTTCTGGGCAAAGGTCTGCTCCTCAGGCACGAGGAAGGAGGCCAAAGCAGAGCGGGTGTCCCCGGCAGTGATCACCACCCTTTTTCTCCTGGAAGCCTGGAGGCCGCGTGTGCCGGAGCTCCTGCAGCAGCACTGTTCCCAGCAGCACCAGGAGGTAGGAGGCTGGGGGCAGGCAGGAGGGAGATGCCTCCTGTGGAGAGACAGGGCTGAGTGGTGGGAGCCTGTCCTGGGCACAGCAGGGGACAAGGTCCTTCCTAGCATAGCCTGGGGCTGGCATGGGGCCGTGGGAAAGATGGCAAATGCTGGGAATGCCACTGCCCCTTATTTCCTTCTGATTCCTGGTCTCTCCTAGGAGGTGGTGGGATAGGGAGAAGGTGGCCACCCAGAGCAGGGTCATTCACCATGGAGGAGGCCAACATAACAAACCTCTCTCTGAACTATGATGAATATGAAGACACTCAGGGAGGTAGAAAATATCATTGCATAAGACGATATTACAGGGAGTTGATAGTTTCAGGTGTTTTTATTTTTATTTCTCTGTGTGGACTTGTGGGGAATGCGGTGGTCATACGGTTCCTGGGCTTCCACATGAAGAAGAGCCCCTTCTCTGTCTATGTCCTGAACCTGGCCATCGCTGACTTCTCTCTGCTCCTGTTCATCCTTGTTATACTTACATTTTACATTGTTTCAGCAGTCAATTGTTTTTACCGATTTGTTTATGAAAGGATCAAGATTATCCTGGTGGTTCTGTTTCTGTTTTGGTATTTGGCCAGCATGTATCTCCTGACAGCAATGAGCATGGAGAGGTGCCTCTCTGTTTTGTTCCCAATCTGGTACCGGTGTCGCCGCCCAAAGCACTTGTCAGGCATCATGTGTGGGGTGCTCTGGGCTCTCGCTGGACTTTCTTTTTCTTTTGCTTTCATTAGATGCGTATTACTTTTTGATATATGGTGTGCACCAGTATTAGATGGTATAAGCACTTTGAATTTTCTCATTTTCGCTTTATTCCCACTCCTTTCCAATCTTTTCCTGCTCACCAAACTCCAGTGTGGCTCACAGAGACGACACCTCGGTAAGCTCTATGTTGCCATCCTCCTGACCGTGATCTTCATGTTCATCTTTGGGCTTCCTCTCACTGTGGTGATTTTGCTTCGTGGTTTAAATATACCTGTACTTATACATAATATTGCTTACCTGCTGGCATCACTGAACAGCAGCATCAATCCGGTCATTTACTTCCTGGTGGGGAGCTGCTGGCAGCGCCGGATCCAGGGGTCCATGAAAGTCGCCCTCTGCCGAGTGTTCGAAGAGAAACCTACGAGTGAGGAGCAGAACCGTGTGCCTGAGGACACTATGGTGGAGACCATTGTGTAAGGCATGACTGGCAAGGAGGCCTGGAGATGTGGAGTCTTGCAGACAGCCAGAAGGAGATGGAGGCGTGGGGGCACGTAGCACAGAGCCAGCGCTGCGCTGCTCAGCCCGGCTCGGTCCCTGTGCCCAGGCTGTGTTCCCATTGCCGTGACCCTCGTTGCTCTGGCCCCAGACAATAAACTCTGGGCCCTTGGCCCATCAGCTGATGAGTTCTGTGGTGTTTTGGGGGATCTCTTGCCTGGGGAAGGTGTGACACATTCATACCTTGGGGAGCTCTGGCCATCTCTGCTGGCCAAGCAAGGCAGGGCTCTGCAAAATGGATTGTAAAAATGGGCAAACCAATGGGTTCTGGTGGGTGATGGGGGGATTAGTGGTGTAAAGAATAAGGCATAGGGGAAGATTACAGTTTGGAGACTGTATTACAGTTTGGAGACTGTTGGAATCTTTCTATGATGGCATGACTGGATGGATGGATGAGGGGAGGGCAGTTGATGTGGTCTACCTTGACTTCAGCAAGGCATTCGACATGGTTTCCCCCAGCATCCTCATAGGGAAGCTTAGGAAATGCAGGTTTGATGAATGGACAGTGGGGTGGATAGAAAACTGGTTGAAAGACCGAGCTCAGAGGGNTGGCATCCTGGGGGGCATCAAGAAGAGTGTGGCCAGCAGGTGGAGGGAGGTCATCCTCCCCCTCTACTCTGCCCTGGGGAGACCGCACCTGGAGTTCTGTGTCCAGTTCTGGGCTCCCTGGCTCAAGAAGAACAGGGAACTGCTGGAGAGGGTGCAGCAAAGGGCTACCAAGATGCTGAGGGGACTGGAACATCTCTCTGATGAGGAAAGGCTGAGGGATTTGGGTCTCTTCAGTCTGGAAAAAAGACAGCTGAGAGGGGATCTTACCAAGGGTTGTAAATACTGAAAGGGGGGGTGTCAGGAGGATGGGGCCAGGCTCTTCTCAGTGGTGCCCGGTGACAGGACAAGGGGTAACGGGCACAAACTTGACCATAGGAAGTTCCACCTCAACAGAGGTCCCACAGAGGCTCTTTGTGCTGGAGCTCCTTCAGCAGCCCTGTTCCAAGGAGAACCAGGAGGTAGAGGCCGGGGACAGGCAGGTGGGAGATGCCTCCTAGCCAGGGACATATTAGGCCCTTGGGGAGCTGTGGCCACCTCTGTTATCCAAGCAAGGCTGGATTGTAGAAAGGATTGCAAAAATGGGCAAGCCAAGGGGGTCAAGCGGGCATCTCACTGGCACCGCTGCACCCACACTGAAGTGAAAGGCTGAGCAAGGAGTAGAGATCATTGCTGCCATGGGAAGCAGCCGTGTGGCTTGTCCGTGGGGAAGTGCAGCCCCCTCCTCACTCTGGTTCCCTCAACATGGAGCCGCTGCGAAGGCAGAGCTGGCCGTACCTCTATGTCTGTTGCTACTGTGGTGGGAGGTGGAGGGTGAAGACTCCTTGGAGAGACACTTAGTCCTGGAAGCTGAGCAGGATACCCTCATGAAGAGGCTAGCTGGCTGCTCACCCCCACCAAAATCCCCTTCCCAGCCCAACTGAACCCCTCTACCTTCTCTGGGGCTGCGCAGACTCCCTTGAGAAGGAATGGGAGACCCAGACCCTGCTGCTCACCCACACCCCGCTCTCGGAAGGCTGCAGGGACACATCCAACACGGGGTTGGCGGTGATTTCGCAAATATCTGCAGGGTTGATGCCTCTAGATGGCAGGAGAGGGGTATGCATTGCACGGAGCATCCTTGCTCTTCGGGCTAAAGAGTTGGTCAGCAGAGCCGGCCCTGCGCTCCTGGCCGATGGGAAGGTGGACAAACCAACATCAGGTAGGGCTGCAGAGCTGGAGAAGAAACAAGAGCATTCTCTTGAAGTGGGAATTTGACACACTGTTTAACTCCAGGGTTAAATCATCCTGAGAAAAGTACGGGTTCGATAGCGCCAGGGGATTATAAGTGGCACGTTCCCGGCGTTCGCGCTCGTGCCAAGAATTTCATGGGAGGCGCTGCTTTCTGGCTCTGCTCCAGGGGAACACGGCTTTTTGCAACAGACTACGTACGGCTGGATGATGTGACCCAGACCACCGCCGTTTGAGCTTCTTGTTTTTACCAGAGGGTTTTAATGGGTTTAGTTATCATGGCTCTGTACCCGTACCGTCCCAAGTGATCGATTTCCATTCCAGCCTCTCCCGTGACTTGTAGTCCTGGGCTGAGGGACAAGTCAAACGGCAGAGAAACTTCTGTCACCATCCTAGGTCCTGCACTGCACCCAGTCGTGGGTCTGCACTGCTGATGCCTTTTCTCTCTCCACCCTCTCCCTGCCAGCAGCATCTTCTTAACCTTTCCCTTGTGCTCGTACTAAAGTTAGTGCAGCCTGGTGGGGAGCCACACCAGAAAAGAAAACCAGCTCAAAAGCCATGGTTTGTTGGTGGCTTAGTTCACAGGCAAAGGAGAGCCGGTGTACCCCCCCTGTTCCTCGATAGCAAGGGCTGAGAGCCACAGAGTCTTCAGGAAGGGCTGTGCTTCCGGGGTTGTTTCATTTTAACCCTGCTCCTCGTGTTTTTCTAGAAGAGGAGCAAACACACCAGAAATGGATACGGACCTCAGGTTATGGTTGCAAAATGGCATCTGCTCAAGCGAACCAGGAAGACAGCCTGGAGAAAAGTCAGAGGAACCACCAGAGGCAGTTCCAGTCAATACCGCTTGCGTGCAGACAACCCACGTGATATGCAGACAACCCACGTGATATGCAGACAAAACTCAGCTTGCAGCACTTGCTGCAATGCATTTCAGGGAAAGCCTTCCAGGGACGATCCCAAACAAGTGGTGATTTGCCTGGTAACAGAACTACTGAATGTGAAGGCTCCACATAATCTCCACGTGGTTTGGCACCCGCTTGAGATGCACACACAAGGCTTTGCCCAGCAATTGCTTTGCCCTGCTGTGCCAAGCTTTCTTATTCACCCACAATCTTAGCAAGAGCTAATAATAACATCAGCAGTGAAGAACGGGAAGAAGATGACAGCCAGCAGGACCACAAAACAGAGCGGCCTTGGGGGACATTGCCATGAAGAGCACAAGACCCTGGCAAGCAGGGTTAGACCAGACAACATCAGGGTCAGCACCGATAAGAGGTAGCTCAGGACGAAGACGCTGAGCGCCGCAGGGCAGAAGTAGAGGGTGAGGGTGAGGAGGAAGGAGAGGGCCCAGAGCAGGGCACACAGGAGCCCTGGGGAGCACCAGGAGTGGTGGCAGGGGCAGTGGGATGGTGGGAGGAGGGACAGAGACGTCGTGGCACTGAAGACCATCAGGAGGTAGACGCTGGCGGTGAAAGCGAAGACAATGGCCATGTTCAACAGTGTTGTCACATCCTGTGAGCCCAGCCTGTGACAAAGGCTCTCTGGGCCGTAATATGTCCCCGCTGGTATAATTGTGTTTCCCACATATTAAACATTTCTAATTCTTCCAGTCCCACCCCAAGATCCACAGGGTCCCTTTCCTCCAGTCATTGTGATTGCGAGTCCTCCCGGGGCAGTTTGCTCCCGTGATAGTTTCCTTCCCTCATCCATCCACGCGACTGGAATGGGCAAGCCCTTTGCATGTGTCTGAAGTTCCCACAACAGTAACAGTCTCTTCCATCATTCCTTCTCATTCCCCTTTGCCTTCTTTCCAGTTTTAGTCCAGACCCTGTACCCGGTCTTCTTCCCCCTCGGCCCCTGTTTCTGCCTGGCAAGAACCTTGCCAAAGCCATGGCCAGAAAATTTGCCTCCTGATCTTTCACTTTCTGTCTTTCTTTAATCTGCTCAGCTTTCTGCCTTTCCTCATGCCCATCATATACAAAGCAACACTCAAAATCTTCTGCAAATTCTCCCCCTGCCATCCGGGCATGTGTTCTTTAAAGTATTTCCGTATATCATGTGGCTGCCTGATCCACAGAGACGCTAATCGCGAGCGCTTCGTTAAAGTTTTGTGTGGTCTGTCCTGGTTTCAGCTGGGATAGAGTTCATTTTCTTTCTAGTGGCTGCTGTGTTTCAGATTTGGGATGAATGGCATGTCGATAATGCATATTGCTTTAGTTGTTGCCAGGTGATGTTTATATTATTCAAGGACTTTTTTTCAGCTTCCCATAGAAGCTGAGAAGGAGCACGGACAACAATGGAATGGCCAGAGGAATATTCCGTACCATAGGCGTCCTGCTCAGTATGGAAATGGGGGTTGGCTGGGGGGCAGGAATCTGTGATCACTGCTCGGGAGGAGCTGGGCAACCAATTCACCAGGTGGTGAGAGTAACTCGTGTCTTGTATATTTTTTTGCCATTATTATTATTATTGTTATTTTCCTTTTCCATTATTATTCTATTAAACTGCCTTTATCTCAACCCACAAGGGTTTTTTTCCCCCTTTCCCCTCCTTTTCTCCCTCTTCTCCCCACCCTTCTGGTGGGAAGGGAAGGGGGAGTGAGCAAGCGGCTGCGTGGTCCTTGCTGCTGGCTGGGGTTAAACCACAACAGTGGTCATTCCCCCGTATTTCAGCAAAGCTTGTCGGAATTGGGCCCAAAAATCACTAGGATGTTCATCTAGCCTTTGCGCTCTTGTACCTTAGCCCAATTTACCCCCAATTCTCTTCACGCCCTAACTGCTTCTACTAAATTTCAGAGTGCAGTTTGGCAGGCGGCTCTCTCATTTGCATTATTTGAATCCCGATTTGGATGATTTGCCGGCCAGGGCGTTCTGCTCCCCCAGTTTGTTGTGCTGCTTCTGCATCTTTCTTAACTGTCTTTTCCAATTCACCTGGCCGAAACAATTCTCTTAAAAGTACTTGGGTATCTCCCCAATTCGGGTTATACGCTGTGCGCATATTAGAAAACAACGGAGCACATTTTTCTGCATCCTCTCTCAGCCTCGTCATTTTACTCCCCCATGAAGCTAAATCGCTAGGATTCTAAGGCTGATCGGTAAATATGTGCCACTCAGGGGGAACCCCGCCACCTCCCGGTAGCACAGCAGCAGGATTAGGTAAGACATTAAAAGTCATAGGATAAGAGTCCGGCAGCCGGCGGAGCGGAATCAGAAGACAGAGAAGGAGCAGTAGATATCTAAGGCGGAGCGGACGCGGTTGTGATATCATCTGAGGCTTCTTCCGGGGCAGTAGCCTCCACTACTGCAAGCGTTACCTTTGGCGATGCCTGGTTCATCCCACACCTCAGACTTGGGTGTTTCCTCCCCAGTGCTCAGTCATCCCAGTAATCCGTTTGTCCCGGGAACCGATCCCCTAGGCGATACCACAGAAAGGTAAGGCTGTGCCGATCAAAGGTCCCTTGTGGTGGCCACCGTTCTGCTGAGTTTCCACCTCTGGTTATAAATGACCAGCCTTCTTTGCATAGGGTAACTGCGTGCTTTTTTGATAGCCTTGCTGTAGCATAAATTCTTTCCCAGTTTTGCTGTACCTCGGCCCCTTCTCTACGCTGGGTTTATTTCCCATCATTTTCCACCACTAAAAGGGACTTGAACCCCGAGGCACTACCACGTGCACCTTAGGCTGATCAGGAGGCACGCTGACTAAAGCTGCAGCATGGGAGAGACTCGAACTCACCCTGATACCGAGAGAGACTCAAACTCCCTACGTTATTTTCTGCTTAGCGAATTGTCACACCCACCCTTCAGCACCTCCCACTCCAAAGGTCCTAGGTGAGCTCATCCAGTGCCAGCAGTCAGATGTTTGGAGACGAGAGGATCCAAAGGTGGTGGCCTAGGGTCCCACCTTGGGTGCCAAACTGTTACAGAAGTGTCTTTGCCCTAGTTTCCCCATAGCCGAGTCTCAGGCAAAAATCCTCCACATAAATAATTTATTCAAGTGGTACAGCAGCAAGGACTGGGTGTCTCCAGAGAGGGACCCAGAACAATGAAATTCCTGGGCAATTATACCCTTACAATCTATGCATCTGCTTTTCATGTGCTCTTCACACCCCTTGCACGCCCCACTTGGCCCAATGGTAATTTCTGGTCTGGGATCTTCTTAGTCTTTATTTTCTTCTTTCTCTGTCTCTGCGCAGGCCTTTAACTGTTCTTATCTTATTGGGTTGCAGCCTCTACTGATGGTTGTAGCTTCCTTATCTCCTGGTCTCAGGGCCTTCCTTTGTGTAATTAAGCAGAAGTTGAAACCAAGTTCAACTTATCTAGGTGAAAACTTGCAGCTGGGAAGCTCTAGACGGGAGTGGAAAGACCCACCGTATTAGTGCTTGGTGGATAATTCCTGATTTCTAACCCTGATGCCCGGTTTCAAATATCCAAGACCCAGCTCCGTGTTTTCTTACAGGACAATGGAGAAACGGGCTGTTCTCGCCCTTCTACTGGCAGCGATGGCAATGGCCAGTGTGGATAACAGGGATCTGGACAACAACATGGTGGCAAAAAGGATAATAGGGTTTGCCCGAATGATGAACCTCAGCTCTGTAATGGTTTGCCTACCTACCCCCAAGTCAGCAGAAGACCTTTTACTGATTTCTGTTAATGTACCACTAGCCCTCAAGTTTATATGGAAATAATACAAGAATTATAGTTTTAATGTCAAAAACAGTTACAGCCATATCGCCTATAGTTGGTCATCTGATGTGGTCAATGCTAGTTCAATATGGGATGCAAGATGTAATTATGACTTCTGACCTGGCGCTCAGGCCAAGGGATGGAATGATGGTGAAAATGGCACCATACCGTGGTCTAGTGTCCCCTGGGGAGCTAATGACTATAATGCTCGATGAGGCTCTGACGATCACTCCTTACAATACACAGAACCATTAAATGCCTCATGGTGTATTCAAAACCCTGAAAAAGACAGCAGTGAACACCCCAGTGTGTGCAACAAGAGTCCCAGACCGAGGCGAGGACCCGTGTCCCTTCAATTGCCTGTGGGCTGGACACCCCCATGTCCCCAGGCCTAGCTGGCATGGGTGAGAAGATAAGGTACCTTGCCCGGCGGAAAAATCTCCGCTCTGGGACTGCCAGGTGTAAATCAGGCGTAAGGACATAGACAAGATGCCATTACTGTGGATCTACCCTCCTGTTAGGGGTGCTCTGGCACAAGGCTGCCTGTCTAGCAATAGCAGTTACTCACAGCCCTCTACTACACATTCTAGTAAAAACGATGGCGATTACTGCCCTTATTCCATCGTATCAACAGGTTCATACCAGACATCCACTGTCTGTGCACCCCCTAGCCTAGTGTGGGCCTGTTCTGACGGCCAGCTGTATTCCCAACTATAACCAGCCATCCCTGGACTCTTGTACGCTAGCCGTACTCTCTCTCTGTCCCATCTAACAGGAAGGACGCACGCCACACAAGTGGTGGGATCATAGTCTAAGGGATTTACAGAACGGGTGGTAGGAAACCCCATCACAAGTTAGCTGGTGGATGGAATCACTATTCAGGGCATTCTGGAACTAGGCCTACGACTGTCAGCCTTGGCCAACGCTACATCGGATAGCCCGGGTACTCTTAAACAATCACTTACAATATACCAGTAAAATGACTCACCAAAACTGAGCCATGTTGGTTTTGATGCTATTAGAGGAGAGAGGCGTATATGGAGTCCTGAACCTGTCGGTAGCTGAGTGCTGTATCCACATCCCACACGTACCAATGCCGCTAAAGAAGCGAATCAACAAGATGAAGAAGGTGGCAAGAGACTCAGGACACAATCGTTGCATTAGGAACGAATCGGCTGGGGAAAGTTTTTGATATGTTGAGGTCTTCTTTGTCAGGATGGCTAACTAGCCTCCATTGATCTTTGATAACGATTACAGTTATGGTTATTGGTATTTGTGTTATGATAAGCTGCATTAAGCACGCAATAGTGAGGTCTGTATCGATCGTGGAGTATACTCCCTGAAAACATGTTTGTGTTGTTGATGTCCCAATACAACCTTAAGACAACCAAGGAACAATGACCCTTAGTGAGCATCAAGCTCCCCGAGACTGCGTTCCCTTTTAATTTTGGAGGCAAGAGGTGACTGTACCACCACTCCCAAGAAACCAGTCGAATCGTGACTGTGGTCAAGGCGTGGATTCTGCAACAGGTGCACCCACCCTGATAGGGACCAGAATTTCTCAAAAACTTGGAAGTTGCAGTTTGGGGTCAGGCCACCCGGTCCACACGGTGACGACGATCACGTAAACACTGCAGCCGAAAGACAAGGAAGATAAGGCCCTCAGCCAATGAGGTCTAACATGACCATATATTACCACAGATCAGATTCGACAAGGGCATAAACGGAGCCCCAACGGAGGGCAAACTGAGTCAGTCCTCCTCGGAGCAGCCGGTCTGCATCGGGGACTCTCCCTGTGGTTCAGGATAGCGCCCATGGCTACTCCTGCAAGTTGAGAGCCATCACCCTACAAGGTGAGTGATCGCATATTTTGGGTCATCATTCCTAAAGCTTAAGAATTCTTAGGTGGGCTGTGTAGTATAAATTCCATTTAGCATCTTGAGCCTGTTGATTATTTGTTTGATTTTGTTTGTCAGGCTCTTAAAAAGTTTTGGTTAGAATAAAGTTTAATTTGAGTTTATCACCTGCCTAATGTAATTTTTCTATAAGCCTCCATGACAGGTGCCTCCTGTCTAGGGACAGGTCTGAGGGGTGGGAGCCTGTCCTGGGCACAGCAGGGGATGGGGTCCTTCCTAGCATAGCCTGGGGCTGGCATGGGGCCATGGGGAAAGATGGTGATGGGGAAAGATGCTGGGAATGCCGCTGCCTCCCCCTCATTTCCTTCTGATTCCTCGTCTCTCCTAGGAGGTGGCGGGAGAGGGAGAAGGAGGCCACCCAGAGCAGGGTCATTCGCCATGGAGGAGACCAACATAACTGACCTCTCTCTGTATGACATGGTCTATGAATACGCAGATTCTCAGCCAGTTACAAAATATTGGTGCGTAAAATGGAATTATAACGCATTGATAATTGTAGCTGGTTTTATTGGTGTTTCCCTGTGTGGACTTGTGGGGAATACGGTGGTCATATGGTTCCTGGGCTTCCAGATGAAGAAGAGCCCCTTCACTGTCTATGTCCTGAACCTGGCCATCGCTGACTTCTCTCTGCTCCTGTTCATGTTGGTTATCCTTACATTACATATTATTTCAACAGTCTATATGTCGTTCTCATCTCAACATCATTTGCCGTATTATATCCTGATGGTTCTGTTCCTGTTTTGCTATTATGCCAGCATGTATCTCCTGACAGCAATGAGCATAGAGAGGTGCGCCTCTGTTTTATGCCCGATCTGGTACCGATGTCATCGCCCAAAGCAATTGTCAGGCATCATGTGTGGAGTGCTCTGGGCTCTCGACGGACTTTTTGTTTCTTTGGCTGCTTTGAGTTGTAATCACAAGATGAATATAGATTGTGAACAACTCTTGAAAGGTTTAAGCGTCATGAATTTTCTCGTTTTCTGTTTATTCCCACTCCTTTCCAACCTTTCCCTGTTCATCAGACTCCGATGTGGCTCACGGAGACGACACCCCGGGAAACTCTATGTTGCCATCCTCCTGAGCGTGATCTTCATGTTCATCTTTGGGTTTCCTCCCACTGTGGTGATTTTCATTCGTCTTACTTATAAAAACGTGTTTTGCCTACACGTTTCTTACCTGCTGGCACCCTTGAACAGCAGCATCAATCCGGTCATTTACTTCCTGGTGGGGAGCTGCCGGCAGCGCCGGATCCAGGGGTCCATGAAAGTCGCCCTCCGCCGAGTGTTCGAAGAGAAACCTACGAGTGAGGAGCAGAACCGTGTGCCTGAGGACGCTACGGTGGAGACCATTGTGTAAGGCATGACTGGCAAGGAGGCCTGGAGATGTGGAGTCTTGCAGACAGCCAGAAGGAGATGGAGGCGTGGGGGCACGTAGCACAGAGCCAGCGCTGCGCTGCTCAGCCCGGCTCGGTCCCTGTGCCCAGGCTGTGTTCCCATTGCCGTGACCCTCGTTGCTCTGGCCCCAGACAATAAACTCTGGGCCCTTGGCCCATCAGCTGATGAGTTCTGTGGTGTTTTGGGGGATCTCTTGCCTGGGGAAGGTGTGACACATTCATACCTTGTGGAGCTGTGGCCATCTCAGCTGGCCAAGCAAGGCAGGGCTCTGCAAAATGGATTGTAAAAATGGGCAAACCAATGGGTTCTGGTGGGTGATGGGGGGATTAGCGGTGTAGAGAATAATGTATAGGGGAAAAGAGACTGCAAAAGAAAGAGAAAGACAGAAGGAAACGAGGAAAGAAAGAGAGGATGAGAGAAAGAGAGATGAAGAGATAGAGAGAAAGGAAATCATAGAAACACAGAATCATAGATAGAATCAAAGAACCATAGGGTTGGCAGGGACCTCTGGAGATCATCCCGTCCAACTCCCTGCCAGAGCAGGGTCACCCACAGCAGG
>VWZL01003747.1:0-40622 GCA_013396915.1 Stercorarius parasiticus
AACCCAAACCGTTTTATGATTCTGTGGTCTTCAGATAGCTTGTCTCTGTCAGTTACTTGCTTTTCAAAAATTTAAGGCATTATGAAACTGAGATAAATACTACTAGAAAAAGCCATTTTGAGTGCTAATAATTCAACAAAAATTTTGATCATAGTTCAGGTGCAGCTCATCTGGCACACAAGCACCATTCACTATGATGACTTTTTGGGGCATTGTTGTAGGTGAATCAGGATGATCTTCAGTTTGCTTCTCAGCACCCACCAAAAAAAGCCTAGCAGCCCTCCCCCTGCACGTGCATGCGTATGTGCGCACGCACACACTTTCCAAATCTAAATCTGTGGCCTTGTCAGCAGCATTTCTGAAAAGTCTAGAAAACACCTGCAAAAGTTTTAATGTAAGGTAGTAACAAATAATGTAGGGTCATAAAACAGAAGAATGGTATTAATTGATCAAGAGCATAGGTTAATTAAATGCAATATAAAGTGAAACAGGATTAGTGAAGGCCCTGATGAACGAGACTACGAGTAGCAGTACTTTGTTTGATATTGCAATGTTACTGGCATGCTGACAGCCAGGTACCATATCTTAGCCAAGGCATCTTTAGTTTGGGACTGAGGGTGTGTTTTGTCATACAACCGTTCTCTGTCCTATCTTGGTTTTGGATAGAGCTTATTCCAGTTCATGCTTGCTGCTACAGAATAAACGACTGACTGTATGCTGGCAACCAAAGTTCATGAGCCAAAGTCTGTCCTTGCCCTTGATCCTGCTCTATCTTACACGGCCAAGGCAGGAGATTGGTTTGGCCTTCTACGTATGTTGTAATGCTGGTCTATGCTAGAATGCTTTGCCTAAGATAAAGAGATTTTATAATTCTTGCTTTTGAGGCTGGAGTCTGGTTGGCATAGAGCCTTACCAAAACTTATTAAAAGAAAAAAGAAAAACCAACATTTAAGAAGCTATTATAATTCTAAGAAGCACGATTCTTATGTATAAAGTTTCTAAATGTAAACTTGAGTAAAAGGTGTTACGTTCAACTATCTTCAGGAATTAAATTAATTTTATGAATTAAATATTGTAAGGATTGAGACCAGCAAATAGTTCATGTTGGTATTCAGCAAAAAACCTTAATTCCCCATGTTGCACTGAGTAATCTTACTGTTGACGTACAAGAGGTCCCTTGGTGGTAAAAGCTTGAAACACCTGGTTGGTATGAAAGAAGTTAGTGGGCTGCTAGTTGTAAAGCAGGTACAAAGAAATGAGCCAATCTCTGAAATATTCCATTATGTTCTTGTCTTGGCAAAACTGTTCTAGATTGTATTTCTGGATTGTATGGCCTGTTCATTTAGTGATAGAGCTGTGTCTTGACTGATGAAATGAAATAATGTTTGTAAGGCGCGTTTTCCTCATGGCATTTATTCACAATGTTTAGACCAAGCCATGATTGTGGTGCTTTACAATTTAGGGGTTTTTCTTAATTGCAGACTGTTCAGCAACGTGGAGCAGCCGTTATTAAGGCTAGGAAGCTGTCCAGTGCGATGTCAGCTGCCAAAGCTATCTGTGATCATGTGAGGGACATCTGGTTTGGCACTCCAGCGGTAAGATGTTGCTCTTGAGTAAGTGCTTATTTGCCTAATGCTTTGATTACGTGCCAGTGTCTTTGACCTCAAGTGTGTGTATGTGTGGGGAAGAATCTGTCTTTTTCCAGAATAAAGTGTGTCACAAGAAATGCAGTATATTGGAAGTGAAAATTTTGCTTCTAGCAGTGAAAAATGTATTTATCCCTTACTTTTTTGATTTCAGGGGGAATTTGTTTCTATGGGAGTCATTTCTGATGGCAATTCTTACGGTGTTCCTGAAGACTTGCTATATTCATTCCCTGTTGTGATCAAGGTAACTAGGCTGTATTTAAATCCAAGTGTCTTCTGCAAGACCTAGCTAAACTGTCACATGAGCTTGTTAACAGCAGTGGTTTTGGTATGGGACTGCTGTTGCTGTGGAGATTTTAGCAGTTGTTCAGAGGGGACCGGTACTAACCATTTTGTAGTAGTTGTCAAATAAGTACTGATAGACAAGTAGAATCTGCCATGACTAGCTGGTGTTGGTTGTTTTCTTGATCTGAAAACAAAATTAATTTCCGCCTGATGTGTTTTTTAAGGCTGTAAACCCTGTTTGTTAAGCTGTAGTTTCCTTTGCAGACCAAATGAAGCTTGTTCTTACATGGAGGGGCTTTTTATTTGTTTGTTTTCAAACAGGACAAGACCTGGAAGTTTGTTGAGGGCCTTCCTATTAATGATTTTTCTCGTGAGAAGATGAATCTGACTGCTAAGGAGTTAATTGAAGAGAAGGAGACTGCTGTGCAATTCCTCTCCAGTGCATGACTAGGTGATGAGGAAATACAAAGTCATTTAAGAGTGGAAGAATCTAAAAGTCGTCTCTAAGTCTGCTACCAAACACTATTACTGTATTAAAGTCAACTGTCTGTGGCAATCGTGCATTTTGAAGTTCATATGCTTACTGGTACTGTTGTGCCTATTGAGTTATTAGCAAAAAGATTATTAAAGAAGCAAAACTAGTTTGACCAAATTTTGGCTGTTCGATACTAGTTGCTTTTTTGCGGATGATGCAGAATAATTGTTTGCCTTGGCTACTAACGCACAATCTGAGTTTTGATTTAGAATTTGGCACTGTTGGAACATGTCCTAGTCCGCGATCACTTCAGCATCCTATGGCTCAACTGAAAATGAAATTAGAATGCCAGTAGTTTTTGAACCAGTAGTTCAGTGACTCAAGTCTATCACTGGACAGACACCCAAGTATATACTGTTCACTCTGGTTATGCTTACAATGTTTGTCAATAGAAATATTAAAAGATGGTTAATCACATAGTGGCTAAGAGTAGTCTGTTGCACTTTATTTGCATGTTTAGTTGTGTTACTAGCAGAATTTGGTAGTACAACATAAAAAAAACCCTGAAGACCTATTTTAAAAAAAACTGAGGGGAAACTAATTTTAAGAAAACTTATTGATAACTAGCGCTTCCATTTTGTTTTGTGTTCCCCAGGCAAAATTGCTTTATGTCAACATCAGACACAAAAGCCTAAAGGCAGACTTGTACTCCAGCACTACGATTCACAAGCAGTGTCGGTACCATAGCTCAGTACTAATTCGATTGTGGCTTCAAGGCATTTTGTCCTAGGAGACAAGGACTCACTGAGTTCATATACTTGCTTGAGAATTTTCCTAGTGCAGCCCACAAACAGTTCAACTTCAGGAAGCTATTTCAAAAATACGGTACTGTAATTATTCCTTTGCGAGCACACAGGTGGATGTTGCTGTAACTCTTCTACGAGATTCCTCCTTTATCTGCTCCTGCTGTAGGAACCCACCTTATGTAGGCTTAAGGGATTTAGACTAGGTTTGTTCTTCTGGGAATTTCTTAGATGTACTACCTGTTCTGTTTGTTTTCTAAGCACCTTAAATACTTCCCACCCTGTTTGCAGAGTGCAAGCTCTCATGGTATCAGGATTTTTCTCATACACACTGTCATTCCTAAGTTGTTGTCTGTCCTGTTCCAATATATGCGTTTCTTCCTTTTACTGAAGTAAATCTTGGGTCTGTCATATCCGGAGTCATCTCATTTCCCTTTTTTTTTTTTTGCTTGTTGTCATTAAATGAGGATTCAAAAAGTAGAACTGTTTTGACCAAAAAAAACCCCTGAAACTGAATTCTAAGCAAATTGAATGGTTTTTTTTTAGGATTTATTAACTAGAATATAAAATAAATTATCAAACATCAATAAGCTTATCCTTAAAATTTAAGTTGGCTGTCATAACATTACTGTGGCTGTTAAGTACAATGACAGTAATGCAGCAAATGTCTGCTGCAGCACAGGCCAGCTGGAGAGAGGGCTGACTAAGCAAATGCCTTGAATGTTTATGAAGCAGCTGTTGCAAGAACTGATGTGTTCTTCCAGTCTTGTGAATAGTCAAGAACTATATACATCATGTTTTTTCACCGCTTTTCTCATTTCTCTGAACTTTTTTGAGCTTAGCTGTGGAGAAATGATTAGAAGAAAATTTCATACGTTTGTCTTCTCACGACAGTTTGGGAACTTATACAGAAATTAGGGAGGTAAGGAAAGCTGCCAAAATGATGACTGCTTTCTGGTGTTACCTGTGAAGTCAGTAAAAACCTCAACACAAGCCTGGGGCCCGAAGGAATTCATGCCAGTAATTACAATGCTGCAGCTTATTTTAAGACCATGTGTTTTACAGTGAATGTTACAGGAGATAGCTACAGTGCACACTTACTGAGTTTAAAAAGGCTATAGGCTAAGTAAAGGAAAGTACACATCTGCGCCTGAAAACCATAAATAAGATATGATAAATCCCGCTGGAGTGCATACCTGCAGAAACATCACAGTGTAGGGAAAAACCTTTAAAAAGAAAAAAAAAAAAATCTGGAATATGTGGCTCTTCAGGGTTTTTTGATGTTTGTTTTAAAGCAGCCTTCTCCAGGAGACAACTCAATTCTTGTAAAGTGATGCTTATAACACTTGGTGTATCAGAACAGTTGCATAATTAACTGTGGTACTTGATAAGAGTATCTCATGGTATATTTAACTCCTCAAATTAACACTTGAGTCTGTGCTTGATTCCTTTCATATTGAGTTTTGAGCACTGTTTGTATTTCCTCCAGACTTCTGTGCAGCAAGAGGAAATCTCTCGTCTGCTCATTGATCGCATACTTAACTACTAGCCCACTGCTTACAAACTCTCAAACTAGCAAGTGGTGGATATTCTTTGTGTTTCTCAACTGGTTTGTCCCCTTATATTTCTTGGAGACTCCCTCCGGTTAGCTATCTTTTGCTGTGGCTTTTGTTACTTTGGACAGGCTGCGCTGTTTTTACAGGGCGCTTTGCTCTTCTCTTAGTAGGTGGCATGTGAAAACATGCACGTGTAAGCAAAGAGAGTAGCCATCCTCATTTCCTTTTGCCTTTTGGACTGTTCTAGTTTTCTAGTACAAGAGGAAGCTTGCACATTGCTACTCCAAACTGACGGTATTAAGTACCTCGCTCTTCATTGAAATGTTTCTGTTCTGTCATTAGCGTTCAGGGGCTGGAGGACGTGATGTACTAGATGAGGCTGAGCATGCTGGGTTTCTTCATCCTAGAGAAGGAAATGCTCAGAGGAGATCTTGTCAATGACCACCTAATGGGAGCGGGTGGGGAAAGCAGAGCCAGGCTCTGTGGCACATAGTGGAAGGTCAAGAGGCAATGGACATGTGTTGGAACACCAGAAACTGATTTCTCAGATCTGAGGGTGATCAAATACTGAAGCAACCAGAGAGGTGATAGACGCTTCGTCCTTGGGCCTGGCCTTGAGCAACCAGATGTAGGTCAGCCTTGTGTTGAGCAGACATTTGCACTGAAGGACTTCTGACCTGTGTGACTGAAAGCCACTGAATAGGTTCACAACACCGCATCTTTTAAACAACTCTAAATACACAAGTAACAAAAATTATTCTTCAATTAGTGATGAGCATGTTTTCAGTACGTACTTTCTGTGCAGGAAGGAAGTTCACATCCACTTTTTACCCAATGATTACTTACACAAGAGAACAAAAGTTAGGACTTCAAAATGAGTACATAATGCACTCTGTGGGAAACGAATCCTGGGGGGAAATTAAGATGTGAATTGTAAGATCTGCTTCTGGACAGTTTCTAGATGGAGCAGCTGAGAACATGAGGGCTCCGGCTGGGTGTGTGTGTTGGCAGAAAGGCTCCCAGGAAAGCTTAGGGGAAACTTTGAGCGTGACTGGCGTGCTTCGTCACGGAGCACCTGGAAAACACGGATCTCAGATCCTCCCTTCGTGCTAGTGAAAGCTGTACAAGGCAGGCTGCTAAGCTGATCTCTCTGCTTTCTTGACAGCTTTCCATTCCCAGCCAGAATTCTTAGGAAGGAGAGAAGAAATAAAGCTTTTCCCCAAAATGAACAAAAAATTGATTTCACATTTGTCTCGGCTTGTCATTCTCGTACTGCAGCTATTCCTGCTATTTTTTACAGTGATTGCAGGTGAAGCTGGAAACTAGCTCTTATAAATGAATGTAAATCAACATAGAGCTTCGCACCTTGGGCATATTTATAAGGCATCACGTCACACCAAATCAGTAGGATTTTAATCTCACTTTGCAAAAGGGAAGGCAGGAGAACTTCTCTGGCAGAGTGCTTTCAAAGCACAATATTTACGAAATAGAGAAAAATTGTCATAGAAGAGTTTATTACAATTACTTCTTTTCTTCTTTTTTTATCCCCTGTCCTGTGGTGTGGGGACCTTTTTTACATTTATAGACACATTTTGAATTCCAAATAGCAAATGCTAGAGGATAGCTACAGCTCAGTTGTAATGAAAGAAGAACTTACATAAATATAACTCTTTGCAACTGAAAATGCAGATATTTTGTGTTCTAATACCAAGGTGTTTTTTTTAAAAAAAACATTCCAACAACTTTTTAAGTGGTAGCTTTGCAGAGGAGCGTGACAAATGCTATTGTGTCAGAACAGAGGCTGAGCAGTCAGCTACTTAAAGTACTGTAACTGTAGGTAAATAGAGAAATTAATAGATAGAGATGCAGTCTTCAGCTTAGCCAGGAATAAGTTCGGTGTTGTGGTTTTACAGAATCTTTAATCGTGCATATGAATTTATTACTGAAAATTTAATTGCAGAGATGCTTTCTTTTTTCCAGTCTGCTAACCGCAATCATCAAGGGCATTCGTAGCTAAATGTTACAAAGGCTTTGCACAGAGACCTTTGCCTACTGTCTCAAAAAAATATAGCCATCGTACACTTGGGAGTGATTTGTTGCTTAAATGCATTAGAAGCTCAACTCAAAGAATCATAGAATGGGCTAGGTTGGAAGGGACCTTTAAGATCATTGAGTCCAACCATTAAGGTAACACTGCCAAAACCACCACTAACCCATGTCCCTCAGCACCATGTCTATATTTGAGGCTCTGAGTGTTGACTCCTAATGAAATGTTCCACACGAACAAATCTGTGGCCGCTCAGGACTTCTCAGTCGTATTGACGTCACACCGTAATGACTCTGTTTCTCTCTGTGGCCAAAAGCCCTGAATTCAGGCTATCCATCATGCTCCTGCGGTACTTCTTCACCTTCCGTGTTGCAGCTGAAGAACAAAACTGGGACAGAGCATCTGAGCGGTGGGAAGAGGTGACTGCTGCCTTCCTGGCAGATGGCACCAATACATACGTTGTGTGCATCCGCACGCGCACACACACGCTCCCCTGCTCAAACCATGATGAAAAACCTGTCTGGTGATCAGAGAAGCCACTTGACTGTCCTTACAAGCCAAGACCTTCACAGCTATCATGAAGCTGCACAGATCAACCATGCAAGACTTTGTTGTAGCAGGCTGCTTGCTAATAATGCTTGGGAGGAAGCCGAGCTTTCATTTTTTTTCAGCGGTACCAGAGCCAGGACATGCCCGAGCAGGTAATTCCAGCCCAGCAGCTCAGCTCGGCTTCACCAAGCTCCTAACCAGTGGCCGAGCTGCGCGTCCTTCAGTGGTGGGACTGCAAACATACAAAGGCAAAATACAGAAGCTAAACTGTAAGTTTCAGTTTGCTAAACTGTAAGTTTCAGTTTGCTAAACTGCACTCCATTTTTTAAACTGCATCAGCATTTGTAAAGCCACAGATCTGTGCTTTCCAGAGATCCAGTGCAGCCCGCCGTTGGGAAATTTTCACAGATTTAATTCATATATTCTGTTTTGCTTTCTCATTCACAAGTGAGTCTCAACAAGCACCGGCGGCTTGAGTCATTTTAGAATGAGACCAACGATACACCTTGGCTGATGTGACCCTAATGAAAAAGGAATTATTATGTGATTATTTCCTAAGCCAGTGGGAACAGAATCCTTTTACAGCTTGAGACAGAAGATTTAGGAAGCCACTAATAAACCAGCATGGGAGTTATTTTAGGAGCAATTTGAACCCCTGCTGATGGAGACTTAATAGTCTGGCTGAAAGCCGGTTTTATAAGAAACCAAACACAGCAACGGAAGTGGGTGGTTTTCAGGCAAAACAGCAAGCTGCAAGTTTTTAGTGCCACAGCAAATGCCGCCTGGCGTGGTAAGCCCAGCAAGGTCTCTCCTGCAGACGGTGGTGTTCCTCTTGGTTGGGAAGGTGGCAATAGGAAGCTCTGCCCGTACCTTTGCTCTTGCACGCTCCTGGGAGGGGAAGAAAGACAATGTTTGGGCTTTCTGCTTGAAGGAAAGGGTAATAAGTATTTTTAGCTAAATCTCTTCTGCACGCTGAGCTGACAACAGACGCGCTTTTCATACGTGAGGCTGCCTGAGTGGGGAGAGCACAGTGTGAGCCGCTTACGCCAGCAGGCTTGAACACAAGGCCCAGATGTAAGCTTGCTGTTCAGCAGGAATTTAAACTGAGGAAGGATGTGCCACTTCCTCAGCACCACGAACATGGGCCTGTGGTGCTAATTCCCACTCAGACCTCCGGTTCTGGGGAAAAAAAACCACTTTCTCAAAAGGCAGATTCTTCTTACAAGAGCTCCCTGAAGCTAAACTCAGAGGGAGTCCAAAAAGGCGAAGAGCCAAGGAAGATGAAGAAGAATGACATTAAGAAGAAATTCTTTACTGTGAGGGTGGTGAGACACTGGCCCAGGTTGCCCAGAGAAGCTGTGGCTGCCCCATCCCTGGAGGTGTTCAATGCCAGGCTGGATGGGGCTTGGAGCAACATGGTGTGGTGGGAGGTGTCCCTGACCATGGCAGGGGGTTGGAACTAGATGGTCTTTATGGTCCCTTCCAACCCAAACCATTCTGTGGTTCTATGAATGAGGTTTATTCCTCAGCAAAGAGGTCATTAGGAGAGATTTAACCCCCTCAAAGGATCTCTGTGTTTTCTAAGTTTAAAAAAAAACTTCCTAAACTACCATGTTGATATTTATTTCTGATATTAAAAGGGAGATTAACTCCAAAGTAAACATAAGCCATGGTCGAGCATGGCTGTCTTGTGCATGTATCCCTCTGGGGCTTGGGTATATATATTAGCAATGCCCATTGCTCCCAGCTGGATCAAGGATGGAGAAGGGCAGCACATGTTTGAAAATACACAGGTCTACTGGGGCTGAGACCCAAGGAAAACAGCTCAGTAGGAAGCAAAAAGCGAGAGTCTGCAAAGTTTCTCCTTTATAAGTCAGAAGGTGCTCATCTCACAGATACACCTTGTTCCAGTGGCTCCTGTGCACTTGACGTGAGGGTCCCATGAGGGCAGGTAACTGGGCAGCAGCTGTACAAAGAAGTGGTGGCTCCAGCACAACCCAAGCAGCAACCAGCTTCACCGTCAAGCTGAAAGCCCAAGTCCCACGAGGAGGGGCAGGAGGTCAGCAGGAGATGGCTCGCAGTTAGTGCTGGAACCAGGGTCAGGTAGCCACGGGGAGAAGTGCTGTTCCTGGTTGCACCCCATGATTGCGACATTGTAGGTAAAGATAAGGAAGGCAGGTTTGGGGCACATCAAGATGGGATTTTGCCGCATCCAAATTTTGCCATTGGGCCTTTCAGGCATTTCATGACTGAAACAGGGCAGATTTTTTCCTAAAATAGTTAAAACCAATAGACATGTCACCACCCAGCTGTTTGCAGACTCGGAGTTCAAGGGCAGCATCTTGATCTGACAGGAGCTTCCAGCATGGGCTTGTTATCAGTGAGAGGAGGAAAAAACCAGATTTGGCAAATAGATTCTGCTTTCATGCTGTGTGGACACCAGGCATGACAACATCTGACTTCAGAGAACCCTGGGTACATTAAGCATCACTCTGGTGCTGCTCTGGCTGGGTAGTCGCATACAGGATTTTGGGATAACTCTCTCATTCAGAATTGTTATCCCTTAACAGGATGTACCTTCCTAAATCTCTCTTTGTATTGCTCTCCCCGGACCATCACTGGACGACAACCACGATGCATCATTGCTAGCGTTGAGGTGGTTTTACCCAGGTGGAGAAGCAATTGCAGCATCCTGGGATGGTTGTCTCGCTGGTGGAGGCTGAGAGGGAGCAAAGAGTGGGAAGCGCAACTCCAAGGGCTGTGGGTCTTTGTGCAGGTTGTTCCTAAGCAGGAAAACCTTGGAGAAAGGGAGACTTTGGAGAGGCTTCACGTCATGCTCTGTGCTGGTCTGGCATGTCCCCTTCCCTCTGCACCTTGTTATTATTAGACTTGTGGAGCAAGAAGCTTTGGAGAGGCTTTCTTCACCTTGGGCTGTCAAGTGAGCACACCAGGATTCTCCTACATATCTTCTCCTTTGGAAGAGGGCAGTGCATGTATCTCTGTGGGGACTTTATTATAAGAATAATCTGCCAATACTATCAAGTGAAGTATTTTTACATGGATCCTTGAGCTGAGCGGTAAGCAATGCTTCTGGCTCTGCTTAGAGGGTGGGGCAGCAGCAGAGACAGCTTTCTGTGCCCACGGCTGCCGCTGCCTCGATGCTTTTTGGCATTAGTGGTTTTCAATGCCAAGACAGCCTTAAATCATAAATAAATAAATAAAAAATAATTTTGCAATGCAAGTTTTTTTGAAGCCTCCAGATGGAGCTAGTAGAGAGTGAGTCACACTGAGAGGATTTTTTTCCCCTCAGCCTGTGAACCTGGAGAATTTAAATACTTGACCAAGAGGAAACAGACCAATCTTCTTCCAGTTCTGCAGTGACGGGGCTGGGGGCACAGGAAACACTTGGACAGGAGAGGGAAGGTATTGGCTACCCCTCGTCCCCACCAGGGTGGACACCTGCCTCCATCCAACAGAGGACATGTCTACACAAAAGGTAGCTTCTCCTTGGCAAGGAGAATAAGCTCCAGACACATGCTGAGTTAGACACTTGGCACTACCCCTGCTGGTGATCTTCTCTTCCATTCGCAGGCAGGAACAGTACTTGAGATCAAATTAGAAATTTAGGAAGCGAGTTCTGCTGCTGGCTCTGTAGGAGACATCCTGGCCAACAGCAGCCAGATAACCCATCTTTGCCCCTCAGCTTATTTTAGCTGAGGTTTGTAAAATGAGGCTGGAGGATGCTGTTAAGGGCATGGTCACAGTTTCCTTCCAAGCACTTTGGGGAAGACAGGGTGGCAATACATCAAGTGACAGTGGCATGAGAGGCAAGCAGAGCAGGGAAGCTCAACCACCTCTTAACCAACAAGCAAACCACAAAGCAAGTCATCCTGACCTATTAACTTCTCCTCTCCTAACTGGAGAAGTTAAATACAGGTGAGGGTGGCTATGCTACGTTTGTGGGCTTTTAAGGCAAAAACTGAACGACTAGCAATGCTCCTCGTTGTGAAATACCATATTGCAAGAACCCCAAATGCTGTGTGGTAACATTGCTTTAGTGTGGACTGGTGGTGGTGCCAGTGTTAATGCCTGCAGAGCAGAATACCCTGCTTCATGATAAACTTCTGCCCACCCTGGGAAACAGTGAAAGCTTCCCTTGAAGCTCTGCCTTTCTGCGGGCAAACAGAGGAGAAGAGCCACATAGAGACTGGCCAGAAGCCACCTCTGCGGGCTTGAGGCTTGTTGACTACACTGAATGGAAACACCTGGAGGGCTGGAGGAGCCGGACGGAGGGTTACCAGCCATTCCCATTTCTCTCTGCAAAGCCACAGGAGATGAGGTTGGCTTTTTTTGGCAAGTGCCAGGCGATTCATCTGCCCATTGCACAAATAGAGAAATAATTAATACAGGCTCCACGGAAGCCATACTCCTATCTACCTGCATCGCTGCGAAACTGGACTTGGGATAAATTAAGTTTCTCTTTAGTGCTCAGTCTGATAACAATAAAATCTCAGGAACTGTTTGGACTCAGCTGCTACAAAGCCATTTCACCAACTGGCCTGCACTCCCCATAACTGCAACCCTGAGAGCACCTCTCCAGTGTGGTCCCAGCCTCCCTGGCGGGCTGGACTGGTGCTAATGGGACTCGCCTGCCCTGGCTGGCAGCAGCGGGCAGCAGCCAAGCACTGCTGTTCAAGGGCATGGTGGAGCACCTGAAAGTTTTGGGGTTTCTAAGTCAGCCACTTATAATTTCCCTAGGAAGGCTTCTGTTGCATATGCATTCTGTACTTATTCTGATTTAAATCCTGTATCCGGTGTCCATGCAGAGTGCAGCTGAAATTCATGTACCTCCTACCCCAAATCCATGTGAACACCTAAAGATGAGGATCTTATTCTGCCAGATCATCACAAGTTTCCTGAAGGGGAAAGAGCTCTGTAGCAATATTTCTGAATTTTTGCATGAGCTTTCTATTACAAAAATACAAGGCTTTGTCATCTTGCTTGTCAGCAGCCGATTGTTCACTCAAATGTGTAATCATAGTATTTTTGTTTCTATTTCTGCTTCTCCATCTCTGTCCAGCGCAGCGTATGTGGATACCTGCCCAGCACTCCTGCAGTTGTGTGCTGCTATGCCTTGAAGAGGATGTTGTCATAGAATCATAGAATGGTTAGAGTTGGAAGGGACCTTAAAAATCACCTAGTTCCAACCCCCTGCCATGGGCAGGGACACCTCCCACCAGACCAGGTTGCTCAAAGCCCCATCCAGCCTGGCCTTGAACACCTCCAGGGATGGGGCAGCCACAGCTGCTCTGGGCAACCTGGGCCAGTGTCTCACCACCCTCACAGTAAAGAATTTCTTCGTGATATGTAGTCTAAATCTAGCCTCTGTCTGCCTCTGCTGTCTTTCCATGTGCAATGAGAAGTTTCCAAAATGCCATCCCTTCCTCCCTTCTTTATATCCTCCTTTCCCACGGTGGAGAAAAGGAAGGGAACCTATTTCACCTTCTCCCAGTCACACATGCCTTTCACTCAAGCCGAATCAGCTGAATTGCTCCAGCTTTTGCCTGGCAGCAGGACTTAGGCAAGCCTAAAAGCCACAAGGACACTGATGTTTAAAGGACTCCAAGGTTTTGATAGCTGATCTGTGAGTAAATGGCCAATATTGTACATGTACATGGACCAGCATCATACTGGGCAGAGACGGTGAGGGTTAAATGGAGGTAGGAGGTACAAGAAACCAGAACACCAGAGGTACAGAAACCGGGCAGGGCTGGATGATATCTGAGGGTATTTCACCGCTCCTGCCCTTGCCCTGGCAATCTGCCTGCACAGAGCTGGGGAAGGTAACTGAGGTCCTCGGCAAAGCCCTGCTGTGACTGGTTCCATCTGACAGAGCAGAGCACACCCCAATAAAATATAAAAAAAAAAAAAGTATAATATATTAAAAATATAAAACAATTAAGTTGCTAATAAAATATTTAAAACCAAAATGCTCTTCCTAGCCTGCTTAATGTGTTTGTTACAAGCCTGAGATGGGCCAGATGTCCCAGTAGGGTGATGCTCAGCAGCTGTGTCTTGCCATCGTTGGGCTCTTGCAGCCATGGCTAATGCCTAGGCCAGACTGGTGGACTAAGCTTTGCCATCCCAGGATCCTGTCCCCACCTCTTTTCATCTGTTTTCTGCTTCTGTTGGAGCTTCCCACTCCTGTTGCACACTTGGACAATTAAGACAGGTTTGCAATAAAATGTGGCTCACCTGTAAATGGAGCTGGCGGCCCTTGGAGGAGGTGTGGGGCAGACAGCGAAAGCCTCCAGGGCTGCCCAGGCTCAGCGCTCGGAGACTGTTGGGTCTACAGTGATTGCTGAATAATAATTAATTACCTGCTTGTTTCTTCCTCCCACTCTGGCTCCTGGGGCTGCCTACCGGCACGCTGACGAGATCGTGTCAGCACACGAGCAGACACGTACGTATGTGTGTTTGTGTTTGTGTGTGTATGTGTGTATTGGATGGCTTTTGGCAGCATCCAAGCAAGATCGTTATCGTGAGTCCTGTTTGATGGAGCTGGTTCGTGGTTGTATGAATGAACGCTAGACCTCCTTCTGCTGAGAAGTCCTCTTTGATTTCAGCCCCTTGGGAAAGCAGCACGCCAGGATGGCTTTTTGAAGGTTTTCTTCTTCTTCTCCCTCCCCAGTCTCCCATCCCTTTGCTCCCAATCAGATTCCCAAGGCCTCGTTCTCAGAACTTTGGTTTCTTTAATCGCAGGGTGCCGTCTGTCTGTTTGTCTTTCAGTCGTCCCGCACTCACTGCTGGCTCTGTTTCTGTATTACTTACCACATGTGTGGGTCTGGCGCTCGGGTCTGCTGCATTACACACCAGTGGAGTTATTTGAGTCAACAAAGACCAAGCTTTCCCCCCAGATCCTTGCTGGCATCCTGGGACTCACTTGGATGTTGTCACTCCTTGCTCCCTGCTTTTGAGCCATTTTGGGGGCTTTGGCACTTGAATGGGGTGTCACTTTGGCCCACGTGCCTGGATCTGGGCCCTTCCACATTTCTTCCACTTTCTTATCAGACTCTGTTAGGCACGCAGGTCTTCACAGAAGAAATCCTTGTTTTTTTCCAAATAAATCACTTGGTTTAATTAAAAAAAAAAAACAAAACGTAAATCTTTGAGGAAGAAACAGCAAGAACAGCAAGAACTTGAAGTCGTGCAGAGAGAGGGTAAGCAGCCTCCCCTGCAAAGGCTGAGTTTACACATACATCACCTGGCTGGGCCACCTCCTTGACTTGTGTTGATGCTCTCGATGTGTACAACAGATAAGCTGCGGATGTGTGGGTAGACTACTCTGGTCCTCATCATCAGCAGGTTAGTTTATGAACATGACGGTTCCTTAATGCCTTTGACGATCGCAGACTGCACTTCTAGTTGACTCAGGCCAAGGTCCATCAGACACCTGGGACCTGCCTTGGACCCATCTCTCCTCTCTGAAGCCAGGAAAGAGCCTCACACTGCACCTAACTTGATCGTGCAATGTTGTGCCCATGAGAAAAATGCCTGTGGAGGTTTTGTGCAGGGAGCAGAGACATCTCATAAAAACAACGTGTGATCCCAGACGATTAGTCTCTCTCGTGCTAAAGAAAACAGCAGGAGTTTGGACAGATGGGCTTCCACTAGGAGGCACCAGAAATGAATAGCATGTCACCTCTCTCCAGTATAAAAAATAAATAGGTTTTCTTTCCTGTAAGTCATCCCAACCTTTTCTTCATGCTCAGCATGACAAGCGTGAGTCTTTCACAGGTTTTCATCCTGATTGTATCATACGCCTGCCCACTGCCGGCCAGCAACAAACGCTTGTGCCATTGCTATCCGGGATTTTACAGAGGCAGGACATTACTGCAGAACACGGCTCCTGTTGCTGCTACCATCTCAGAAAAGCAAGAGTCCACTGTCAGGAGCAGGACCTTTCTGAGTCAGAGGCCAGCCTTTATCACAAACACATGGTGGGCACAGCTCCAGGAGAGAAAAAATGTCTATAGACATGCACAGGCACCGCTGGTGCCAGAGGGACGAGTGCCTCCTGTAAACCCTTGAAGAAAGAGAATGTGTTCTGCAGGAAGAGTACCGAGGGCTGTTCTTCCAGAACGACAAAATGAGCGCTGGGATAGCTTCAAGCTGGGCAGGAGTTCTAAACACATGCAGTAAGGGGAAAGGAAAGCAAAAATAACATTTTTCCCTCCAGGTATTGGAGTAATTAACTTCATTTTCAAATTTCTATAGTGAAGAGCCCATGTCCTGGTCTGCTTTTGATTCTCTCTGGCCTAATTGCTCATTTCTCGAAGATGCATGTTTTAAAACCTCAGAAATTTGAAAATAATGGGTTCATGGCCTTATTGTCCAGCACTGGGCCCATATGCCATGTAGCTGTAGAACCACCCATGTTGGAAGGGACCTCTGGAGGTCCCTTATCTAATACCTGCTTCAGAGCAAGGATGACAGCAAGATCAGACCAGGTTGCTCAGGGCTTTATCCTGTCAGGTCTTGAAACCAAGGATGGACACTGGACACCCTTTCTGGGCAACCTGCTCTGGGGCTTACTTAACCTCATTGTGATATTTTTCCTCTAACAACTAGTGAGAAACTCCCCTCTTTCATTCATGTCTGTAATCTCTCATCTGCTGCGCACCAGTGTGAAGAACCTTTTTAGCATCCTCCTTGTAGGTGTTGGAAGACCCCATCTAGGTTCCCCTTAAGCCTCCTCTTCTCCAAGCTGAACAAGCCTCAGTCCCTCAGCCTCTCCTCACACACCATCTTGGTGCTCTCCTCTGAGATCTCTTCAATTTATCGGCATCACTGTTGTACTGCGAGCCCCAAAACTGGATGCAGTATCCAGATGTGGGCCAACGAGCACCAAGTAAAGGGAAACCATCGAGGAAGCCCTCAATCTATTGGTTGTTTGTTTGATCTAAAAGTAATGAATACTTAGGGAGACCAAATCTCTCATGCAGCATTTTGTCTGAAATGGGCACCAGCTGCTTAAAAAATCATTAGGAGAAGAGTGGGTATTTGATGGAAATGACAGATTAGACTTGTCCCCTTTAGCTCCCACCTCCAAATTTGACTTCACTTTTCACCTCCCAGCTGGCACACTAGCAATTAAAATATTTTGCACGGATTGTAGCGCAATGAAGAGGTGCTGTTTGTCCGAAGCCAGACACTAGCACCCAAACCAAAGGTGCCATTTGAACCACGAGGTGTCCCCACAGGGCAGCTGCACGGGCTTGGGGAGGACTTGTAGGGAAGCCACAGGAGAAGACACAACCCTGCGGTGCTGAGCACGAAGATCTGCCTCTTGACATTTCATACTTCTTTTTCTTTTTTTCTTTGTTTTGGTTTTTCGGTTTTTGGGTTTTTTGGTTTTTTTTTGTTTTTTTTTTTAAATGGTGGATGTTTACTTTTTAGCTTATGGTAGAAACAGTGCCTCCCTTTCATTTGGAGAGAAAAAGACCCAATCTTTCCCAGTCTCTCTTGGATCCCTAACTGGAGCAACTGCAATGTAGGTGCAGGAGAAAACAGAAGTGCCATTTACCTTGTCCTCCCCTATTCCCACTGCCCTGTTGTCTCAGGGTGCCTGCCAGGTGAAGGCAGAGAAGGAATCTAGAGAAATGAAGCTTCTTGGCCAAACAGTAGCTTCACAAAAAGTGACCATTTTGGTGCAGAAAGTCTCCATCCTAGTTCCTGGTCTTTTGATCCAGAGAGTAAAAGGTTGGCATAAGTCTATTTAACTCCTCAGGGAGATTACTGGAAACGGGTCTTGAGGGTATCAGTTCCTGATGCTGTATGTACAAGGTGAGATTAGGAGAAGTTCCCTTTGTGTCCCAAAGTATGCAGAAGTCGGGGCATTTTCCTGAGCAGTTCAGATCCTCTCAGGCAAGAAGCAGAAGAAATAGCTCTTTGCGAAGCTCTAAGCTACTTGATGGACACATCAGAAAGCATCACCATGATGTGAAACTGGCCTTTCCTTTCTTTTCCTTGTCACCTGAGCACAGAAACAAAATGCTTCATTTTGGTTCACACAGAAACTTTTGATGATATAAGAAAACCCCAGAGATTTCATTTCTTTTGGTGAGTGGGGGAAAAAAAAATGTGGCTCAGAGTTTTTACATTTACATTTCTACACTTCTACACTTCAGTATCAGGACTCCCACCCTTACTGCTATTAATTGAATGAGGCTGTTATTCTAAAATGTAATACAGGATTTGGCTGATGCTGATGCTCTTCAGCACTGATTGTTTTCCCTTCCAGACTAGAGAAGTCAACAGAAGGAAAGTCCTGACCAAAAAATACCTGCTGAAGGATCTCTCCAAACCTACAAGCTAGCTGCTTTGAGACATGGCTCAGAGTAACCTGCACTGAAAGTCCTTGATCTTTCAACCAGGCTTTTTTTAACCTGGATAATGAACTTGGTCATGTGATGAGTAGGGAGTAACCTCTTATCTTGGATTTTGCCTGGGTTTGCCTTGGCTTTTGGCACGGAAATTGCTGACGGTGCGTTCAGTGAATGCAGGGAGATGGATACTGTATGCAGGGTCACTGTTTTCCCATATTGGCTGTAGGGAGCATAGAGGTACCCCATGGCAGAACGGCTACTGCAGCTCCTCTTCCAAATCCCAGGCTCTCTGTTACAAGCCACCAATGACACCGCGAAAACTCTGGGAGCTGCCATTTGTCCCTCTTGGGGCACCCAAGCAATGTGCTTCGTTGACATGTTCATCAACACAAAAAAAAGTCAGAAATACTGCTGACAAAGCTTACCTTACTATGTATCTTTATCAAAAATACCAGTCATAAAATCCCCAAATGCTTCACCACTGAGAGAAGGGCTGTCACGTTCTGCACCATCATTGCAAACGCCGTAGCCTTCCCTTATGTCATGAGCCAGCCGGTTCCTGCTGTGTCCACAAAGGAGATGATGAGGCCCACCCCTACCCAGGGGTATAATATCTCTTGGCAATGGGAATGATACCTGAGCAAATAAATGGGCCTCTGACTCATGGTGCTTCTACGTGATGCTCCTCTGCCCGTGACGTGGGCAGCACTGCGGGGCTGCAGAGGCAGGAGGGAAATGTCAGGGAAGTGACTGCAAAAGAGCCATCCATCCATGTGTATCCTCAGGCACACAGTTTAACAAACAGAAGAGCGGTAAAAGAAGTAATAAATGATTACCCAATGTTTACCTTGGCTTTTCTTTTTTCTTTTTTTTTTTTTTTTTTTTTTAAATTTCTCTGGAAATGTAAACATTTGGGGTATCATAGCCCAAAGGGGCTCCTGGGTATTTTTTTAAGAAAGTTGAACTGAAAAAGGTCAAGAAATGCAGTTTGAGTGACCTCAAACAGAAAATCAAAACCACAGAGATGCAAGCCGATCAAAGCTGTCTTGTGGTTTACCAACCACTTTTGCTATTGATTTTGACTGGGGTTTGGTTATGGACTTTGATAAAAGCAGGGCCAGGCACAAAATCAATGCTGCTTCTCACTCTTATTTTCAGTCCATTATGTGCTATTGATAGCACCCAATATTTTTCAGAGAATCATAGAACCACAGGATGGTTAGAGTTGGAAGGGACCTTGAAGATCATCTAGTTCTAACTCCCTACCATGGGCAGGGACACATCCCACCACACCAGGTTGCTCCAAGCCCCATCCAGCCTGGCCTTGAACACCTCCAGGGATGGGGCAGCCACAGCTTCTCTGGGCAACGTGGGCCAGTGTCTCACCATCCTCACAGTAAAGAGTTTCCTCCTCATATCTAATCTAAATCTACAAGTTTTTATCTTCCCCTGGTTTTTTCATGAGCTTCATCTTAAGATACCTTTTGCCTGTCCAGTCGGTAGACACTGTACTGTCCAGTCAACTTATATATAATGAGATCCCTCATTTTCAGTTTTAGCATCCTTCCTTTTTTTTTTTTGCATTGTGTGCCATCATCTTCCATTTACTTCACATAAAAGATATGGGTTGTTTTTTTTTTCTTTTTAGAATGGGTTGAGAATAATCGTTTTTGTCTGTGCTTAATATGAGAAGGAGCTTTCCTGCTTGTTTTTTTTCCTCTCAACAGAAGGTGTGTTTTTGATTCTAGCACAGGTTAACCTACTTTTTGAAAGCAAAGTGAAGGAAGCTAGTCAGGAATGGTGATTAACGGTATGAATTTCAAGAGACAGGACAAAATGAGCAGATGAGTCAAAGGAACCAGTAGCCTGAAGCTCACAAAACCAGTGGCTGAACCCCAAAGAGAGGGGACACAAAAAGGAAGCGTGTGACACTGGTTGAAAGACAACCTGGCCAGGTGGACGAGGAGGTCACCTCAACCTAGGAGGAGCTGATTAAGTGGAAACCAGAGGATCGGGAAGGGAGCCAAGCTGGTCTGAGGGATAATCACAAAAGCTACCGAGTCTGGGAGAAGGGGAATACAGGCAGAAATAGAGAGAATTTAGGGCAAGGGAGAAGGAAGGATGGATTAGCCCTGCGGTAAGGAGAAAGCAGGCAAGGAGATGGGACAGAAGGTGCCAGTGGGAGGTGGAAGTAGAACAGAGAAGAGGTCGGCGTGTGGAGGTGTCGGGTGGATGGTATCCATCTTTCGACCTGACCCGCGGCTCGGGCAGGCGTCAGACAAGCAGCATCACGCCTGGCGTGTCTTTGAAGGAAGCCGGTGGGCCACCAAGGTCCAGCCAAGGCCATGAGGAGACAGCTGCGAGAGCACGTGGCAGGAGAAGTGCCTGTGCCACACCTCGCCTCTGCTGCATTTGCTTTGGCGTTGGCGAGGCGAATGAGATTAACTGGGCAGAAAGCAGAGCACAGATGGCAGCCAGCGAGGCTGGGGGGGTGTGGGTGTGGGAGGTGGGTTATCTTGCCCCGCTGGAGTCACAACATGGGAGCAGGGACAGAGGGGAAACATGTCAGGCAACTCTGACTCTCGCTGCCGTGAGGAAGTCTGGGCAAACACCAGCAATTGAGGTTGCAGGAAAGGCTTAGGAGGAAATCATGCAGGTGAAAAATCAAGATCGAGGCAGCGACAGCAGGAGAGCCTGTGCTTGGAAATGACCCTGGGTGCAGAGCTGGGTCAGGGCCGATGAAATTTTCTGAAAAAGATGTTAAAGAGGATGTTCCTCTCATCACCGCTGAGCCAGCCCTTTCAGTTCAGTCAGGAGCACATGGGGTCTGTAGGGCCCCTCCATGCCAGAGCAGGCTCTTATCCTTGTCCCCACCCTGCAGGATCCCTCTCTGGACCTAGCGGGGATCCAGCACAGCTCAAGGTGAAGGTCTGGAGGGGCAGAGGACATTCATTTCTTCCCTTTCTGGGCAGAGTTTCAACAGTCAGCCTTCCGTGTCTAATGGCTGATTTCATCCGGGGGTGCAGCGGCGCCGAAGGCAAGCAGCAGACAGGCGGCTCCTTCTCCGAGGAGTGAATGCGTGGCACATCCTGCAGCAACCCTTGCAACGGTGACTTGCTTGGAAAGCCAGCCGAAACCCCAACTTCAGCAAAAAAAACACCCTAGTGCACGGAGAGGCAAGAGTCCAAGCTGTAGAAAATAGCATCAGGTCGACCGTGCTGCTCCCACATGATTTTCTACCGGTGCTTTTCTAAGCCAGCTCATGTCCTTGAACACCTAAGTAACACGGAGCAATCAGGACATGCCTCACCTTTTCTCCTGACTCATAACCTGCTGTGCAAGTGGGTACGCAAGAGCAAAAACGTTGGGATATTTTTCAGGCCGCCGTCATTTAAACAGCTTCATCTGAACTCGTGAGCTGACCTGCCAGAAGTTTGGAAAGCAGGGGGCTCCCAGGGTACCACGTTTCCCAAAAACACGGACTCATTATATCAAACGGAGGGAGTGCTTTGGTACTTAGACTTAAGGCTTTTCTTCCATTTATGCCACTTTGATGGAATCAATATTATAAAGATAAATTGTTTGGCCAAGCTACTGTTTCCCTCACAGCCTCCCCGGTGTGAGCACATTTGTGTTAGCTTTTGTACATGAGCATGGATTTTTAAGAGATTTATTACATTTATTGGGGGCGGGGAGCAAATCATTAATCCACACCGTACCAGCCTCTGTGCCACAGAAGATAAAGATGTGGCTGGGAAGCAAATTTGCACAATCCTATTCTGTTTCTTCTCTCTCAATAACTATTTTAACATCCTCCCTGCGTAGCTGTATAATTGCCACTAAGTTTGAGCTCTTGAAGGGGTCATCAATTTTCAACAGCGCAGAGGAATATAAAGATAGAAAGGCCTTAGCTATGGTTGCATCCAGCATCTATCAGCATTGAGTATTGTCAGTGTATTGTCCCTTTCCAAGTGTTTCTTTCTTCTCTGTTTTTTATGATTTGATCGCAAATTTGCTTCATTGAAGAAGTGATTGTTTCACAGGTGATCCAAGTTTTTCTTTGCCGTATATAGAACTGCAAGTGATGCTTTGGTGAAGCACATTAAAAGTGCTGTAAGGGAAATCACGCCAACCGGGGAAGAAAGAGAGGTTTGTGTCTATCTCCCTGGATAGTTTCATTCAAAGGCATGTAACAACCGTTCCCAAGCACTCGTAGACCAGACAGAAAAGAACTGTAATTAAAAAAAGCATAGAAATCAATTTCAAATAGTTAAATCAGAGCTGTAAGCATAGATTAGGTGTTGTTATGTTACTTATGGAGCTATTCACCCCACCCAAAATGGGAGTACGGCGTCAACTGAACTGAAGGCTTTATTCACTACCAGTACCGTGCTTAAAAACCAAGCTCCCACGTCATCCAGCTTACCATAACCACAGCATTCCTGGGAGAAAGAGCTTGCATTGGCTCTAGAACAAAGTGGCAGCACTGCAATAAACGTTAATATTTAATCACCTGGATTTTGTGAGCCCTCCGGCACAGGCAATGGCAGAAGCTGGAGCCAGGGAGCAGGTCCTTCATTCACAGTGTGCACATGCTGCCCTGCTGATACCAAGGACGAGGCATTAAACTTAGATAAGTCCCTTTGATAAGATGAACCAAGCCAACCCAGGAGCTGTTGTCTCAAAAAAAAGCATTTAAAATAGTGGGTTTTGATTTTTCTGCAGTAGCCCCACTTGATATCGAGCTGGGCTTGAAGACAAACCAGGGGTTTTCCTGGTTATGAAGGGCAGAAAACCTACTCTCCGTAACCACCTAATGTATTTCTAAAGCAACATTTCAGCATTTTTTATTTATTTCATCTGGCCTTTCACTCTGCAGGGCTGCCAGGCGATGGGCAGGCATGGTCACCCACGGCCATCTGGGAAAGGCGGATCATCTGGGGCTGAGCCGGTCTCAGTTTCTAGCCCTGGCGTCCGCCCAGCCCTCGTCAGCTCTCACCTTTAGAGAAGTGCCACTGAGTCACGGGTCTTGTCTGGTGGCACTCTGGCCAAAAATACTGGGCCTGACTTTTGAGGATTTAGAGAAGGAGGGGACAACAGGTGGAAGATGTATTGTTAGAAAGGAGAGGGTATTTTTATAGCTTGTTCCTTTTCCAAGGAAGCTGTTGAACCAGGTGGGACACATGATGGGATAAAAAAGGGGAGATATGAGACACTTGGACAACTACAAGCGCATGAGGTCTGGGTCACGGCAGCTATCACATCCCTATCAGGGGGCTGCCAAAGTCAGACCAAGATTTGGTGAAAAGGCATGTCTGGAGAAAAGTAGCAACAAAGCCTGTGTTTTAAGCTTACTGTCCAGGGACAAGTCACTCCACGGCATGGGACACAAGCAGTTGCATCCTGAGTTATTGCTTTTAGGGGATTTAGGCCGTTTTGCCAGCTCCTGTTGAGCAAACAGCTGCTGGGGTTTGTTACAGGGCTTTTTCAAGAAGATGGTGAAAGTCACAAAACGATCTGACTGTCTCATTTTCCCCCTGCGAAGCTCCTGTCTTTTCTACCTTGCCTCCACCAGCATGTGAGCATCTTCCAGGGTCTCGGCATATAACCTGACGCACGGCCACGGCTACTCCCCCTTATCCCTTTCGCTCCGTTGAGAGAGTAACGTCAGAAAATTATTTCTCTTCCAGCGTTAGCTCTGGAAACCCTGGGAGGGCAGCTTTGCGTGCCTGTCTCGCCTAGGAGCCGCCGATTAGCAGGTGTTGTGTTAGAGCTGCTTACGTGGGCTCAGCTGCACCAGATCAGCCCTATTTTTAGCTGGGGCTGAGTTCACCAGCCGGGCTCTGGCGCCCTGCAAAGTGATGGACATCAACCCCCGAGGTTTCTTACAAATCCTTGTGGTCCCCCCAAAGTCACTGAACAGCATAAGCACAAGCAAAGGCAACCTTCGGACCTTGAACTATTGCTCTTGGCTCTCCCACAAAACCACCGTGCTTTACCTTCTGTGGTACCGGGAGATCTTTGGGTTTGCTCCCTGGTGGGTAGAAGGGCTCTGCCTCTGCTCTGGTGAGGCCCCCACCTGCAGTGCTGCGTCTGGCTCTGGAGCCACCAACTTCAGAAGGACATGGACCTGTTGGAGCAGGGCCAGAGGAGACCACGAAGATGCTCAGAGGGCTGGAGCACCTCTGCTGTGAGGACAGGCTGAGAGAGTTGGGGTTGTTCAGCGTGGAGAAGAGAAGGCTCCAGGGAGACCTTATAGACCCCTCCAGTCCCTAAAGGGGCTACAGGAAAGACGGGGAGGGACTCTTGATCAGAGAGTGGAGTGATAGGATAAGGGGTGATGGTTTTCAACTGAAAGAGGGGAGTTTTAGATTAGATATCAGGAAGAAATTCTTTACTGTGAGGGTGGTGAGACACTGGCCCAGGTTGCCCAGAGAAGCTGTGCCTGCCCCGTCCCTGGAGGTGTTCAAGGCCAGGCTGGATGGGGCTTTGAGCAACCTGGTCTAGTGGGAGGTGTCCCTGCCCATGGCGGGGGGGTTGAAAGTAGATGATCTTCAAGGTCCCTTCCAACTAGCCATTCTATGATTCTGTGAACCCATCTGAGAGTCCTGCACACAGCCCGTCTGTCCTCACGCCTGCACAATGGAGAGGTGGTTGGAGGCGATCACTAGCCCAACATGAGCTAAGCAGGATGGGTGCAAGCAAGGGCAGGTTCAGAGCTGGCAGCATCCATTAGGATGTTACATGCGCATCTGCCTGGGGCATATCTTATTTTAGGAGAGGTGGCGGGGCTCGCTGCTGCATCTCCTGGGAGCCGAGTAAAAGTCACACCAACAAACAAGGATCTATTTTAATCACAGCCCTGACAACTGTCCCTCCTCTCCAGGGGTTTGAAATGTCACCTTAAAGACAGGGGGCTTGGTACATGCTGTACAGTTTAAAGTAAAAGGTCACGTGGAGCCTTCAGGATAGCAGTTTGCTGAGTTATATTAGGAAAATTAAACACGAGTCACGCTCCAGCTGGGTTTTGCATCACCGCATTTATCATATCAAAACCTTTTTTCACGTGATGGTAGTGGAAGGCCAAATTCTATCTTTGCATAGCCAAACACACATGCTGTTGTTGAACCCAGGACACCACGGATGGTTTCACTTACCTCTGCGGGAATTTCTGCTCTTTAGGAGCAGGGCATGGTCCTTTAAAGCAAGCTGGCACAGATTTTTGTTAGTGTCCCTTGCACTTTTTTGTGGGTGCTTGTAAATCTGGACTTGCTTAGCCCCCTAATGTCCCAGGGAAATGGAGAATCTCTCAGCAGGTCTCATTATAGTCTGGATTTACAAGCCAGCCTTGGAAAAG
Source organism: Stercorarius parasiticus (assembly GCA_013396915.1). Classification (NCBI taxonomy): domain Eukaryota; kingdom Metazoa; phylum Chordata; class Aves; order Charadriiformes; family Stercorariidae; genus Stercorarius; species Stercorarius parasiticus. Next base: position 25,107 of record VWZL01003747.1, read on the forward strand.
ATATTGCATTTAACAGGAAAAAATCCTGGTAGAATTACTGGTAGGGAGCATACAATTCAGAGGGGCAATGAAGAGTTTTGTAATTACAGCATTTTAAAAATTAAATTCCTCTTGGTGTTCAGCTTTTTCCCTTGCCTTATGCCATTTAACACTTAGATGGCAAACGCTTATAGACAGAATTAATTATAAAGGATTCACTTTTACAGCAGGACACAGGTTCAGTCCTAGTAGTTGCTCATATAGAGCAAGTTGCTTGCAAACCCTCGTTTGAAGGATTAGGAAATTAGTTGTCCCTAACTGTAGAGCACTGCCCATCTAATTTCCATTTCTCAAGCAAAACTTGGCAACTGCTGAATATCAAAAGAATAATATATAGTAAGAATTAATGACATATATTTAGCTTCTGCTCTAAATAAAGCGTTTGGGGAACAGACAACTGGATATAAAAAGGAGGACAGGGACCGCGTATAATAATAGCGCTTCTTAAGAACTGATAACAATAGACACTCTGTCTCCTGTGCTAGGAAAATGTACCAGTGTTTTATTGCTGTGTTTATTATTTAACCACAGGAGAACTCACAGCCACCGAAAATATTCCACTGAAGGCCTGAAGCATGCTGCCGGGTCTAACAAGGATATATTTTAAGGGGCAAAAAAAAGCAGGGAGTTGGCTTCTCCTCTCCATCTGAAAGGGGTACAAGAAGACCAACGCCACTGGAGCCAGTGGGACCGGGATGAGGAACAGCTCGATGACCCTCCCCTGCCTCCCTCGGCAGCGGTGAGTAATGAAAAGCGCACTCAGCGTGCGGTGCTGTCAATGCAGGGATTGTAGCGCGTCTTTCCCTCCCTTCCCAAGGTCCCTCTGCAGCCTTCCCGGCACAGAGCTGCCTTTTCAATAGCCCCTGCTATTTTCGGTGCCTTTTAACCATCTCGGCCTCAGAATGCCATGGGGGACACAGCCAAGGTCTGCACCAGGAGACCAAATGGGAGTGCTGGATTGACCTGGAAGACGTGGAGGGCCACATGCGAGGAATTACAAGCCATTACCTTATCGCATGTTCGAAAAAAAGGTACAGAGAAGTTCAGCTAGCCAGAGCTCCCCTCAGAACACGTACGGGAAGAATTTAATGGGAGCGATGCACTGCCAAATTCCTCCCCAGCCAGCATCCCTTCTCCCTCGCCCTGTTTTTCTAACAACAGGGCATTAACTTCCCTTCCCATCAAGCATTATTGCCTTGTCCGGCATTTAGCGCTTAAGCATCCCGTGCCCCGCCAAAGGCTGCGCTCCTGTGTGTCTGTCCTGAGCTAATTTATATTTGCTGTTTATGCAGGAACGTTAACTTGCCTAGCAACCCTAGATATTTTTTCCATACTGGTTTACTATTATTTATGTGCATTCGCAGTCACAGCTCTGCTATATACAGGTTCTCTCAGGGTTTGGCTTGGTTTTTATACAGGTTTGGCTTGGTTTTCCCACACACTGGCTCCTCCATGGTGGCTCAGCCGGGTGCTGGTGCATTTGTGGGAGCAGATGTAATCATACAAAACCAAGGCACCTGTAAGATCAGCACCTCATTTGCAGTAACGAGCTATTTGGCCATGAAATATCAGGCAGGCAAGAGGAGGTTGTTGGGCTGCAGAGATGTTCTCCAGGTGGTATCCCAGGTAAAAGGGTTTTTTGGAGGCATTATGCTGCAGTGCCTGGCTGCTGATGTCCCCCTGGCTCCTGCTGTGTATGGGATGTGGGACATGATTCCCCTTGAAGCCCTGCCAATGAACCAGAGAAAAAATGCCTCTTTCTCACTTTCTCTGCTCCACCTTGGTGCTTGCAGGTGGGTATTTTTAAAGTATTTATCTCTTTATGGCAGTCCTGGGCAGGTCTGCCTTTCTCTTTAGGTGCCCCCACCAAAGGTACCAGAGACCTTTTCTGCATGCAAGATGTCTACTGGCTCTGCTCAGCCACCTCTTTGCTCTTTACAGACCTAGAGGAAGTGACGGGGAATGGTTTGGGATGGGGCTGGTTGGCTTGGCTAAAACAGTTGGAGCTGTGCTAACCATTTACCCACAGAGGTGATCATGACCCTACACTTGGGAATATCCCTGGCTACCAATGTGGTATGTGTTAGTACAAGCTGGGGTAAAACCAGGCTGTGAGTCCAGGGTAGAGGTTTTGGACCTTTCCCTCCTGGGATTTTGGGTCTAGACTGGGCTAATAGAGCGGGTTCCTCCTGCAAACATGTTTTCTTGGCAAGGGAGCTGGCAGCCGATGTCTCCTCTCCCTGGGAAATGTGAAGCTGCTGGAATATTTCTGTGTCTCTCTTAAGGCTTTTGTTAGACACAGCTTCACAATCATCCTGTCCAAGCTGGGAACGTGCACTTGAGATGTTTTTTAGCACCGGGGGCCAATTGGCAAAGAGCAAGTTGTATGCACACTCTTAATGCCTCTTAGTCCCCGACTGTGACCAAGCTGCCTTGGAGGAAGGTCACCAGGCGAGCTGTGGACTGGGATGCTCTGAAGGGATGGGATGAAGTCATGGGTGATCCACACCCTGTCCTGCTGACAGAGTCACAGGAGAACTGCAGGATTTACAAGTGGCAGAGACAGTCTTGAGACTTTAAATTCTGTTTCCGTGTTTTCTCCTTGCTAACTCAGATATTGCTAGATGTCTCCAGTTTTGGTTGGGTGCAAAATCTCCCAACAATCTAAACCCTCCTGAGCTTTGGAGGAGATGGATCATCTGGGTCTTTATTTTTAGGAGAAACCCCAAATCAGGCTCTGAGCATCCCGTGCATGGGAAAAGTACGGATTTGAATTTAGGCGGCAACTTTGCCACTCTGGACCTTGCAGCTGCCATGCTGCAGAGGCTGGTGTAGTGTCTGTCTGTGCGGTGCAATCCAGCCAGCATGGGGACAAGGGAGGCTTCTCCATTCTTCCTGAAAACACTGTGCTTCCCAGAGGACTGCTGTAGCTGCGGCAAACACAGAGACCACAGCCCACACACTGATGTAACGGGGCTGGAGCCGAAAGCCAAGCACGCTGCTGCTCGTAAAGCAGAGGAGCAAATCTCCTGAGCTGAGGTCCAGCTTGCTAATGACAACCTTCACAGCAAAGCTACAGCACGTCTCAAAGTGCCCGCCAAGCTGCTCATGGTCCTCTTGCACCTGGGACAAGGGCTGGGTTCAGGACTCAGGTCCTTCTACCTGGTCCAGAGGAAACAGGGAGGGAAGACACGTTGCAACTGAAAAGGATGTGGCTACCTGGGGGAAATGGAGAAGGAAAGTGGGGGGAAAAACATCATGGCAGAAGACAGTGGTTGGGGGGGGAAAGCAGGTTATGAGTAGGAAATCTCTGCAGAAAGAAGTCCTAGAAGGAAAAGTGAGGGAAGAAGGAGAGGAAGTGTGAAACTGCATGCTACCAAAATGGTCGCAGGAAGGTGGTCAATGTGCTTTTTTATTAGCTGCAATCCAGTGAGTTCAGACATGTGATCCAAAAGTGTTTCGAGCTCCAGCTGTGCCAGTCTTTGGCCCCACTCTGGCTACCTGGTGCAGCATCTCTTCCAGATCAGCCACTTGGACAGGTGAGGGCACCAGGAAGTTTTCAGGACACGAAGAAATCTTTGCACCTTTTTTATTTGTTTTAATACAAGATCGCAAAGCCATGTAAACATGTATTTTTCTTTGAATCAGAAAATGCTTGTATGCATACATACATGTATTTATTTATACACAAGCATCTCTTCCCCATGCAGAAACAGCTTGCTTCTCAGTTCGTCATCCTACTTAACCCATAATCTCTCCCAAAAGAGCCATGGCAGCTATCCAAGCCCTGGTTTTGTTGACGGAGGGATCCACGCTGATCCCATCCCCTCCGCTAACCCACAAGGCGTGGGGCTGCTGCTGTGTTATCCCACGGCTTGTACCTGTTCCCTGGCAAAACCTCCTACTGCATGAGAAAGGTCCTTCCCACGATCTCTAATCTGCTGACGAGCAGAGGTTTTCTGTACTCCCCCTTGCCCAAAATGCTGGAAGATGGAGCCCTGGTTTCCAACAGCCAGGGTCGAGCTGTTCTCCCCGATACCTGCCAGCTGGGCATACTGGTTTGGCTTGATTTTCACGTTCTTTTGTGTATCACAGGTTACCTTCATACAGCAGCTCTGCCTCCACACATCAGAGGGCTGATCTGCCCTGGGAAGTGAGTGGGAAGGAACCTGTAGTATTTGGGCATCTCTGCCTAAACTCCGGTGTGCACCCTGATGCTGGTACCCAGGACCTTGTGGTGCCTTGGGCGAATGAAGGTGTTGCTCCTGTGAGTTCAAACGCATGAGCTGCGCCCCCCCCCCTGCTTCCCCTCCAAGCTCGGGGAGCTGCTGGGGTTGGATGGAGCACGCTTGCCACCACAATGCTTTTTCTGCATTATTTTACTTGCAGGGAAACCTAAACCCTTGGCTGCACCTATTTGCTGACTCAAAGCCATGACAGATGATGCTGTAATCCAAATGTCACTGCAGAGGTAACTTTACACCGGGTGACCGGGGTCGCGGGTCTCATGACTATTGTCATACGTTTGGAGCTGTGCTTAGCCCAGAGGTAAAGCTTCCTTTTGCAGCTTCCTTCCCCTGCCAAGATTACTGCCATGTGTGGTCCTCTGCCCTGGGACACACCACCAGCAGCTTCTGGGAGGACCCTGTGGGTGGAGACAGAGCAGATCTGGGGCTGCTGGGGCTGGCAAGGTGTCTCTGTTTTGGGGGAGGCTGGTTCTTAATCCCTTTGGGGCCACCACTGGAAGCTTGTCCCCAAATGGTTGCCTCCAGGCCACAAGCCCATCATGCATCCCTGATGCTGTGGGTTAGGAAGTCGTTCTGTGGACAGTGGGATGATATTTATTGCTTCAAGTTATTTTAAAACAATGTAGAAAGCTCTTTTCCTTTCTCTGTATTGCTTATATGGAAAAGTTGAGCTCTTCTTCTCAGGCTTGTATTGAGTTTAAAATACTCCTGAAGTTTAGGGAGAGTCCATCCATGGAAGTGCTGGCAGAATCGACCTGGAGGAGAGTTCTACTGACTTGTTAAGGTCTTAAGATACCCCTAGAGGCACCCGCAAATGGACTCAGCAAGGTTTTGTTCCGCTTTTATTGGATCAATATCAGTCAGCTCTTCAGGCAGTTGCCTGAATACGTATATTTTTTTTTTTATTTGTTGTGAAAGACCTGTCTCTCTGTGACCAGAAAGATGTTTTCATCTCACTTAGGGGCAGACGGGGCCTTTGAGTCCCATCAGCTTCGGACGCTGGTGCTCTGTAATGTGTGCCTGTCCCTCCAAATGCAGATGGACTCGTCCCATTTGCTCTAAGAGCACTTTACATCATCCCGGGGTATTTCAAGGCCAGGTCAGTGTAAAGTGGCTTTTGTATTAAGAAGTATCAGGCCCAGAGATTCTGTGTCTCCACTTATTGCAATCCTCATAATCAGCTTGAAGTCTCTAACTAGCTACAGTAATGGCTCAGCCCTGTAGACAAAGTTTGAAGGTGAAGGGTGACACGCTAGCGTAGCTCCCTTATCTGGGAAAGGCTGAGACTTATTGTGCCTTTTTTTGTTTAAAGCAACTAAGAAATTTACCTTCTCCCCAGGTTTCATTAATGGCATTAAAAAAGCCGTTCGATACGTTCAAAAGCCATATCTGTTCCTCTTCTGACCGTATCAGGAGTCTCTCTAAATCAGCTTTAAAACATCTAATTGCCGAGCAGTCAGGCTTTCTGGATGCCCTTTGGACACACCAGGTGAGGTCTCATTTTGCTGAGGATCACAGTTTTCCCCAGGGAGCTGCAATGCCCAGTGTCCAATGGGTGATCCTGGCTGAATCCAGCTCTGGGCTGGTCCATGGATTGCTGGTCTGTGGCTTGGGCAAGAAAATATGCCCATCCTGGGCAAATTTAATTAAAGCCTGACATGAGAAAGGAGGAAATTCTTGACAAAGGGGATTATGAAATTTCAAGGGAAGGCTGCTTTGCCAGCTCTTGTTGAGTGAATAGCTGCTGGAGTTGCTTGAGTCCCCATAAATGGCTATAATTTGCTTTTCAACAGCTTCTACTAATGGTTTTGTGGAAGTATCTCATTAAAGTTTACGGGAGCTTCCAATCTTCCGGGCCTCTAAAAAAAGGCAAAAGTTACTCTGCACCTCCAGCTGAATTCATGAGCTAATCTCACCAAACTTCTGCCTCCAGGAAAAAAAGTCCTGTGCTGATTTCCTGACAAGCTGTTGTATTCCCAGCTGTGTGGCTTTGTGTCCCTACCTCCCAGCCATTTGGGTGAAACCTGCTCAGCCATTGCAGCACCATGTAAAATATCCATGGGAGACTGTGGGGGCCTGGAGGAAAGGTGGAGAGGGACTCTTGTTCAGGTGGCGGAGCGATAGGATGAGGGGTAATGGTTTTCAACTGAAAGAGGGGAGATTTACATTAGATATTAGGAAGAAATTCTTTACTGCGAGGGTGGCTCTGCAGCTGGAGACAGGGTTTGGCCATGCCATGTGGCTCCTGGAGTGGAGCCACCTTTGCATTGTCGCCAGGCAGAGGGCAAGCTGGCACCTGCACTGGGCTAGGAGGAAGTAGCACCAGCTGAGGAGATGGCAGGATGTGGAGCAGTCCCTGGAGCTCCAGACTCAGGAACAGCAATAAGGAAAAAGGGCCCATCCTCTAGAGAGGCAGCACCTGCCAGTTTAACCTCTTGCGTGGCCATATGGCTTTCTGGTCTTGATTTTTTTTTTTTTTTTGCCTATTTCCTTTTAAATAAAAAAATGCCTTTAAAAAAAAACCAAACAAACAAACCACAAAACCAAAAAAAAAAAAAAAACCAAAACAAAGACCACAACAATTTTTTTCAGTCCCTAACTTCACAAAGGAGCAGAATGGTGAGCCCTGCCTTAAAGCCTGGTGTGGTGATGCATGGACAAGAGATGCCAAATGTGAGGCTAGCTTGGTCGTACTATGCATTTAGCCCATATACAGCACTTTCAGCTGCTGCCTGGCCCACCACTGGCTCAAATCTGTGCGGTTGACAAAGACAATAGCATCAGCCCCTTGCTGCTTACCCAGGAATGTGGCCCATCACATTCACCATTGCAGTAAATCAACTTGTTGCTTTCCTTATTTGAGGCTTCCAGCTGGCAACCCCGCGAACCCCATGGCTTGCCCTTCCTAACGAATGGGTTTCCAAGCTCTTTTGCTGAAAGCTGCGGGATTTGGCTCCTCCATGCAATTTGTATTCAGTGAGAGCCTCTCGCTCCCGCCTGCTCCTCGCCGCCCTACGATGCAGTGGTCCCACTGCAGTCTCTCTGGAGCCTGATCTTGGTGGCATGTGAGGTGGTTTCCCACAGCTACAGATAAAGGTCAGGCATCCAGAAGGGAGAAACTGCCTGTGTTGTAAAGCTAGCCCTCCACCAGTATAGCCAAAATTCCTGTAAAAGCCTCTTCACTCAAGCAGAGAACATTTAGTGCGCTTGATAAGCTGTAAAACATTTCTGGTTGTTTCTGGATTTATCCGGCAAAGTTGTGTAGTAGAAGATGAAAGTCGCTCATGTTTCACCACACAGCTTAAGGAAACTAGGGCAAAAAAAGAGAATGTGCTCTCAGACAGCTCAGGCGTGGTTGAAGTGGGAAGCCTGGCTTTGAAATGACCACTTTTGTATGATCAGGACCCAGTTGCAGAACACCAAATGCTGTTGGCTTTTAGCAGCTGTTGATGGGGCAAAATACAGCTCTTGGAGTAACACCGCATTACGTGCTCACAAGGTCTCCTGTCCTTCAGTAGCTCTGGCTCCCTCCGATGCCCCATCTGAGGTTGTTCACTCGGGCTGCTCGTTGGCCCCATGTTGCCCAGAAGTCACGCCTTCAGGGACCTGGTTTCCAACCCTGCCCACTATTTCTGAGCTGCTGAGCAATGATGCTTAGCAATCATTGATTGCACTTACCTTGACAAGGGACTTCCTTGGGCAAGGAATATTTCTTCTGGGCTTGTTGTGTGCCTATGTCAGGGGAGGTTTAGATATTAGGAAGAATTTCTTCACTGAAAGGGTCATCAAGTATTGGAACAGGCTGCCCAGGGAAGTGGCTGAGTCACCATCCCTGGAGGTCTTCAAAAAGCTGTGTAGATGTGGTGCTGAGGGACATGGTTCAGTGGTGGACTTGGCAGTGCTAGGTTAATGGTTGGACTCGATGGTCTTTAAGGTCTTTTCCTACTTAAATGATTTTATGGTTTTAACCCAATAGCAACGTGATCAGGATTGAAAATGGTAGGAGCCTCCATGAAAATGTACCAGGGACAGAAAGGTCTGGATTTATGTTTCTGATGTTTCACTCTTCGCAGCTGCAATCAAAGCACAATTTCACTGCTGGGTAAGAAGCTTAGCCAGAACCTCGGGATTTAGCCTCCATTGCTACCCCTGCAAATACGGCCTCCATAAGGACTTTCTCGTGGACACCCACTCCCGAATTTGGTCCACAGAGGTGTGGATGGCTTTGGAGAGGACGCTTGCAATACTTCCTATGAGCTGTCAGAGGTCTGCTGCAGCCAGATGAGGAAGATCTGCCTGAGACAGGCTTCCGCCACCAAGGAGGACGCAGACTGGAGCACAAACCTAATCTGCGCCTGGCTGGGTTTTAGTGCCTCTTACTCACACGCTACGTTAGGCAGCAAATCACTCGGGAGTCCTGCGGAAAACCAAAACGTGTGCACTGGGACCATCCACTTCTGCCGAAGGAAACAGCGCTGTGCAGTAAATGATTAATGGGAAAAGTATTGCACCACTCCCCCCTGGGCCTCCTCTGGTAGCGCTGATGCCCTCCCAGATGTGACGCCGCTTGGCACACAGGGCACAGACGTGGTCCCCTCCCCTGCTGCCCAGCATGCAGGTGGCCCAGACAAGCATGGGGGGGACTCACAAGCCTTGGAGTCACTATTTCTGGCCAAGAAATGGAAAATCCCTTTGTTGGGGAGGTGCCGTTGTGTCTTCTCAAGAGGTTTTGAGGTGCAACCATGGCTTGGTCTCACCCATTTTTGCTGGAGACCTCCTGTATGACTTTGGTTCGGAGAAGAGACTCCCACTGGGGCATGAGGCTGCTCGCCTGCCCCTCTGCAGCCCTTTTCTCCACCAGTGCTGTGTCCTACAGCCCCCACCTAGCCCACCAGGAGGACCACGGTTGCCCTCAGGAAGCCTCCAGGACCTCACCAAAGGGTTGTACTTTGGTAAGCATCTCCTTGAAAATGGCTAAAACACAGTACATGTGATTTATAGTCAACAGGCAGATTTATCATCCAAGAGATTTATCATCCAACATCTAAAGAACAGTACTGACGGCAAATTTTAACCCACCTCACCCCGAGCTTGGGTGGAAAGGATGGCAGCTGATGATGCTCCGAGATGACTTGTGCTGCCACCAGCAAAGCTTGAGCAGCTGTGACGTGTCGTCCAAATGCATCTGAGACTCCATGTTTGCCACCAAAATGAGATTATGGTGGCAATAGGCGGTGTGGGCATTAGAAATAAATCGTTTGTTGACTTTTCGTCTGGCTTCTCCGTGACTATTTAGTACTGTGAAGAAAACGTTTTGGCAGGGGTTCCAGCTGAAGTCTTTTGTTCCTCTGTAACTAAGAGATGCAAACATGGCCTTAATTAAAAGGATTTACTAAGCGCTCTTTCTAGGGAGAGTCTGTAAAACAGGATTGTTTCAGTGGAAACAGAGCACGGAAGTCTGCTGTGGAGCAGGTGAGAACTAAAAGGATGAAATCCACTGATTTCCAACAAAGAAGGGGGAAAAGCAGGGAAAGCTTTGTAGGGAGTCAGTGTGCCCCCACAAAAATCATCCTAGGGGCTCTGGAGAGCTCATGTGGCTATGTACAACTTGGCTAAAAATGCAAGACATGGGAGAGATAAGAAACATGCTTATTTGTAGCAATAATCACCTTTCTAGTGTAGACTTCATTTTTGGAGAACACACCCCAAACCAGCAGGAAAATGAAAGCAGGAAGTCAACGATAACAATGCTATTACTTGAAATGGGTTAGCAGCTGGAGTTTCTTGCCTTCCTCCTACATTTCCTTAAATATAAGCACCCTAAGGGACAGTGGGGACCCAAAGGGCCCATGCCTTCTTTGCAGATTTCTCCCAGGGGCAGGACACCCTTGTTGAGCCGTGGCTCCAGTCTTGATGCTGTCCTGACTTTTGGTCCAGCAAAAGCCAGCCAAATCTCCATGAGGATGCCTCATTCCTCTGCTGTGAAATTCCTGCAGCATGACCTCACGGAGATGGTATTTATGCCATGTGTTATCTCTATGAGAAGCAGCTGTGGAGAGGCGTTTGGCTGTCAGGAAGCCTCACTTTGCCACTGAAGTTTTGGGATGCAGCAGCCTCGGTCATGTCTTTCCATTGGATCTTCCTCATCCTGTCACCCCAACCTGCAGCCCACTAATACAAAACAAACCAGCGGGTCCGGGGTTTCTCAGCTGGCTCCCTCAAAGGCAGCACCGAGGACATGGCACAGCTAAAAACCTGGAGCTCGCCACCAGCCCTTTGGGCTGCTCCATCCCCTGGGTGCTTGGTACCACCACCACCATGGGATACGGTTCCTTCAGTCAAACCACAGGGCCCCAGAAAAGATCAGGTAGCCTGGAGAATTTATTTTATGCTTGAGACTGGGTGATATTTGGTTCCTCAACCCATCAGTGGTGTATATTCCTGGCACACGCCAGGGAAGGAGGGTCAGTAAGGTGGTGGCTGGGGATAGCCATTGCAAGCAATGAAATGCAAGTGGATTTATTTTATGCATTTCAGGGGGAAAAAAAGGTCACTTGGACACACTGTGGGGTTGGCCTTCTGGTTGGTTTTGCAGCACTGCAGGACGAGGAGTTGGCTAAAGCGGACCGTTCCCTCTCTGAGACAAACTCCATCGTGTTGCTGCGCATGGGCTTCTGAGCGCAGGCTTCATTTTCCCTCATAAACCCCCTGCTTGGGTAACCATGCAAAAAAAAAAAAATTAAAAATGTGCAAATTTGGGGAAAAAAAGGTCAACTCTCTGGAAGGGACATTCAGCGGGAAGGCAGTTGAGCAGAGCTGGGGCTGGCGCAGGAGCCCAGGGCACAGCCCCTGTTACGCTGGAGGGCAGGGCTGCTGTGCAGGTTTGGGCTGCGAGACAAACACGGTGTTAAATGATGAGAGCAGGTCTTGCCCGTGCGTTTCTTTTCCTTATTTAACTTGAGGATTAGCGTGTGTGTGTGTGACGAAAACTGGCAGCAGTTAGAAGGAAGCTAAGATCTTGTCTTGTTTTGTTTTTTTTTCCTCTTGAAATTCAACAGCCCGTGGTTAATACGGTATCGCAGATGGAAGAAATAGAGACAGAAGTGGTTGGTAAGTAAGTATACAGCCAGCCAAATTATATTTTTGTGATGGGTCAGGATAGGAGATGGATGTTTTTAGCATAAGCGAATTTACTGTTCGAATTTGTGCTTAAATTTCCCTATAATTAAGGGTTATCCTTCTCTTTCACCTTAAGCCTCTGCTGCTGTTCAGCTCTGTGAGAATATTGTGTATTCCCCCTCTCATTCGGATTCTAATATTACCTTAAATTAAACTTACCTTTAAAATAAATACTAAAATTCTGTGCAACTCATTGCATGAAACATAACCTACTGTATTTAGGCATGTATCTCTTAACTACTTGAAAGCGTTCCCTGTTACCATAATCTGGGATTTTGTATTAAAAGGTGTCAGTAGTTTCAGTACCTCCCACATGAACAAGAACTATCCAGAAAGGAGACCAGACAACTTCAGACGTAGAAATGGTCCGGCAGGAACCTCACGAAGCCCAGCAAAGGCAAATGCCGTAGCGGAGATGGAGACAGAGCCAAGGTTCTCTCAGAGGTTGCACAAGGGAAGGACGAGGTGCACAAGGTGGAAGATGGGAAAGGCCAGTTGGATATCAGGAAAAAAGGGTTCTCCATGAGGGTGATCCAACACTGGAGCTCAGCAATGCTGTGGTATCTCTGTCCTGGGAGATGCAAACCTTCTCCCTGAGCAACCCTTTCTAGCAGGGGTTGGAAAAGGAACCTTCAGAGGTCCCACCTCCAGAGGCTCCACCAGCCTCTGTTCTGCTGCAAACTATGACTCATCAGGAAAACCCCACGGTCTATTGGTGGAGAAACCAGAGAAATTATGATCACTCCTTTAGTCTTTTCTTAAAAAACATGTTTGTTTTTTCATTGTCAGGTTCACTGTGCCCCAGTGCGTGTCCTTTCTTTCTGCAGGTCCAACATTTAAGACCTAATCACTTGCCAGTCAAGCATTTCTTCATGCTTGTCTTGGCCAGGTGGAGCAAGAGAGGACTGGATAACCTTCTCTCTCTCCGACGCCTCCAGCTGCCAGTCAGTCACCAAAATCCTCCCAAGATGTTTCACCAAACTCCCAGGAGGAGTCATCAGCAGGGCTAGGACTTTAATCAAAGTTTCTCTGCTGACCTGACTAATCCAATGGGCCCAAACAGGGCCCTGGATCGTTCACCATTAGAAAGGATGAGCTGTAGGTTGTGACAAAGGGCTACCAGGCCTGATAAAATCACTCATTATGTAGTGGACCCATGAGGCAACTGCGATCCCACAGACACAGTTGCTTTGGCACACCGGGTGTCATGCTCAGCCTTGGGCTGGGTCAGGCCACCTGGGGCTCCAAGATGAGCTGTGCTTGGTAGCACAGCTGTGTAATTTCCCATTTTGGATGAGCACTGAGGTTTGTGCTCCATGCTGTACCTCCTGTGGCCCTGGAGTGGGTCTGCTGGTATGAAGGAAGAAGCTACAGCTGTCAAGTGTGGACATAGGGCGAGGAGGTGGCTGCCTCCTCTGCTCCTCCCCATCCTGATGCTTGGAGGGTTTATAACATCTCTGTTTTTCTTCCCTGACTCTTGCTGGCATGGAAATACCAACAGCCCTGCCTTGGTGCATCCTAACATAGCCTCATTGCCCACTTGGCTTCACCAACAACCCCAGAGCAGGATGTTTTGGTGTTAGCTTCCCCATCCAACCTGAACGGGGCAGCTAGGGATCATTGGAGAGCCTCACCATCCAGTGGCTCAGCCCCATCCCTTGCAGACACGAAGCATTACTATCCCCTCCAGGCCCACCTCAGCCCCCGCAGCACCAGCATGACATCCCTATGCCAAGGTTCACCATGCCTCTGGTTGCAGGGGACCTGCCTGATCTTGGCACAGACTCTGAGAGGTGGGTGAGCCTGGCATCGCACTGCGAGGCTCTCCCCACCTAGGATCTCTGAGTGAGTGCACAGATGTCCAACCACAGCCACCTTGTCTGAGCCAGGTCCTGGGTCCAGCCTTGAGTGTGTGGGGAAAACAGGGAAGATTCTCACACAGCCGTGGCCACAACAAGCGGTTTTCCTCCCCTCCCTCCAGCACTTGGCTTCCAGCCCCGAAAGGAAGAGCACCGTGCCAAGAATTTCTATGACCATGTCCAGCGGAGTGAGCTGACACCTGATTTGCCCTTAATTACAGTGTTGGGAACAAGCTCAGGGGCAAACGTGAAAGGATGATGACTGGCTGTTGATAAGGAAAAGAGTCATCCGTCGTTTGCCGTAAAGCCCTCGGGACAAGCCCTTATTTCATAAAATCATAGAATCGTTTAGGTTGGAAGGGACCTTTCAGATCGTTGAGCCCAACCATCAACCTAACACTGCCAAAACTACCACTAACTCATGTCCCTCAGCACCCCACATACACCTGACTTTTAAATATCTCCTTGGATGGCGACTCTACCACTTCCCTGGGCAGCCTGCATTGCTTGCCAACCCTTTTAGTGAATAAATTTTTCCTAGGATCCAAACTAAACCTCTCCTGGTGCAACTTGAGGCTGTTTCCTCTTCTCCTATCACTTGTTACTTGGGAGAAGAGACCAACCCCCCCTTGCTACAGCCTCCTTTCAGGTGGTTGTAGAGAGCGATAAGGTGTCCCGTCAGCCTCCTTTTCTCCAGACTGAACAACCGCAGCTCCCTCAGCTGCTCCTCTTCGATTAAGTGGGGTTTTTTTCCTATGAAAAATCATCAGAAGGACTTTGAGTGTGCGGAGAAGCAGCTCACAGGATGGGACGTGTAGAAACCCTGCCTTCCTCTCTGCCATGCCAACCTCTCCACACCAGAAAGGTCTGGAGACCCCTCCCAGCCCTGCATCAGGAGTGACGCGTGCCGACGTGACAATAAGGCACCAGGCGACGCAAAGTTACTGCCAGACGGGAGTTAAAAATAGACCACGAATTATTCCAGAGCTTTTATCCAGCCTATTTGCGGACAAAATAACCCCCCTCACCCCTGAGCAGCTCCAGCGGTTCTCACCACCACCCAAATCCTCCCAAGCCAGGAGACCCTGCCCTTGCTGCCTCGGTTGTGCTCCTGGGGTGCTGTGTTACAAAAACTCTTGGAAAAAAGTGCTGCAGCTCTGAGCTGGAGCACCTGAAACCTCCTGAGAGTCCCCGCTGAGGTTGTTAATCGTGGATTTTTAGCTACGACCGGGCTCATTTCTCATCCAGTGGCTTTCGGCTCTTTCCCAAAAGGTGTGCCGCAATTCCTTGCTCTGAGCATGTAAAAGAGAGAGAGAAAGCCATAGGATTAAAAAAACATTTTATTTTGTTTTGTTTTATTTTAATTTTTTTATTACTTTATTTCTTTATTTTTACTTTTATTTTATTCTTATTTTTATTTATTATATTTTTATTTAATATATTTATTCTATTTTATTTTATGTTAATTTTATTTTATTTTTATTTTACTTTTACTTTTATTATTNACTTTTATTATTCTCTTTTCTCTTCTGTTAATTTTATTTTTATTTTACTTTTTCTCCTTTTATTTTATTCTTTATTTTATTTTACTTTATTTTACTCTATTTTTATTTCATTTTGTTTATTTTAATTTCATTTCATTTTTAAAAACTGGAGAGGAAAAGCCCGCACAATGATCGGCTGAAGCACCTCAACGGTCTGCCTGGGATGCTGAGCCTGGCTTTCAGGGCTCTCCCTGCTCGCACAGCCCTGGCTGAGCTCCACCTGGTTCACCGCTGGAGCAGCCTCACGCTGCTGCCCGTACAGCCTGGATTTCTACAACTTGTTTTAACTGGGCTGCTCCCCAGCCAGCCCTTNNGCCCTTGGAAGGGGAAACCGGAGTGGGAACAGACAGTGCTCACTGACGAGCCTCTTCTTGTTAGGAAATATCACAAATGGGTGTTGGCTCCTGGAAAGGAGCCTCCAGAGCAAGCCGGGAATGTGTCCGGTGGGTGTTGGCACTCGCTGGACAAACAGGAGGCTCCGGCTCAACCTGGCCAAGGCGGACGAGAGCTTGGGTTTTACTATTTCCCAGCCGCTCACTGTCTCTTCCTGCCAAAACCCTGATTTGGGGGGGGGGAAGAAAAAAAGAAATATATATTTCTATATATAATTATATATTCTAAATATTTTATAAATTTTAATATATTAAA